>JANHGN010036472.1:0-28031 GCA_024605025.1 Megaceryle maxima | reverse complement strand
TTTGGTGTTTTGTTATTGTTATTATATTATTGTTATTGTATTATTATTCTTATTCTTTCCCTACTAAAATTTTTCCAGAACCATAAAGTATTTGTATTGTCCATTCTTTTAGTTGCCCTTGACATAGGTTACTTCTCATTGTCCTAAGCACCATATAAGCACATCCCTAAGTAATTTACAGAAATAGTGACTTTTCCAACACACTGTGCATTTTTATATTAGGAACTCTGGTGATCATGAACTTGAGAAATGCCAATCTATACCCCTTACTCATGGGTTATGGTTGTACATTTATACCACTCAATGGTATAAATGTGTTTATCTTGGAAAAAATCAATTACATAATCTAAAATAGTGTATTTGATGAAATTTAAACAAAATACTGGAAACAAATGTTACTGACAACTGTTTTAAAAGGAACTAAAGAAGTTGGCAGGCGAGCGTGCTCTGCGTAATCGTTTTCTGCTCTGTATTTCCTACTCATGTTGTTTTGATACATATATGGAAAACAAGGGAGTTTGTGTGTGGTTTTTTATTACCTTGCTAAATACCTATTGCTAACTTACATCATTCTGAAGTTGTCTTTGCTCAGGCTTAAGCTTCTAGCTGAATATGAGGTCAAGGGGAATCTTTGCCTTGTATCAGAACAGAACATGGAAAGCAGGAGAGAGTGACTTCTGCAGTAGTGTGGGAAAAGGTTATTTCCTGATGTCATCTGTGGTGACAGGAGAGAGGGTTTCATGAGTCTAGGCAAGGCATGCAGGTGCAGAAGCAGTGATGAGTTGTATGGGTAGGACTGGGGATGAGTGCACGTGAAGAATTTGCCATAGGGATCGGAACAGGGTTTCTCTAAGAGCTGGAGAGATCATCGTTTGATAAATACATTGGGGTCAGTTGGAAGTCATTTTACCACAGAACATGGCTACAGCTCTATCTGAATCTAGTTCACCCTTGTCCTAACTACACACTTGCCTGTGTCTTCTGAACTTCTTCTCCAGTTCCTGCTTGTGACCCTTCTAAGTGAAAAACCTACTTTGCTGCTTACTCCAGGAGCAGTTACGTGCAGAGGTACGAATGGTCCCACAAATCCCTTTGTGGATCCCAAATCCCCCACTCTGCTTTTTTCTGCCTTCTGGTTATGGGGTTCATCACTGAGAGTGCAGACGGACAAATGAATCATAGAATCAGTTAGGTGGGAAAAGAGCCTTAAGATTACTGAGTCCAACCATAAGACTCACACTATCAAGTCCACCACTAAACCATGTTCAACATCTACATGTTTTTTAAATACCCTACGTAGCCTGGTTCAGTGCTTGACAACCCTTTCAGCAATTTTTCCTCATGTCCAATCTAAATCTTCCCTGGTGCAACTTGAAGCCATTTCCTCTCATTCTATCACTTCCTACATCGAAGAAGAGACTGACTCCCACCTCACTACAACCTCCTTTCAGGTAGTTAGTTGTAAGAGGGCTAAGGTCTCCCCTCAGCCTCCTTTTGTCCAGGCTAAACACCCCCAGCTCCTTCAGATGTTCCTCAGAAGACTTTTGCTTTAGACCCTTCACCAGCTTTGTTGCCTTTTTTGGACCCGCTCCAGCACCTCAATGTCCTTGTAGTGAGGGGCCCAAACCCAAGTATCCAAGATGCATCCTCACCAGTGCTGAGTAAAAAGGGACTCAGATCCTGTTGAAGTGTTGAGTGCAATACAAAGTCAATAAAAGAAAACATACTTTGCTTTTTTTTTCTTTTTGTTGGTAGGTTAGAGAGTCCACTTTAATGGAAGAAATATTGGTGTTTCTTTCTTGCACAGATTTTTACAGTACAGAGATCACTCTCTTAGTTGTCAATGTTGATCCCTAAAAATTTGCTCTACTCCTGTTACTTGTCCTATGTTATTTTGTCTTTAAAGACTGCAGGAGTTGATGGTTATTGTGAGATAACACCCTGAAGTTTGGGCATTATCCTCTACAAAGTAACTTACACTGAGATGACTTTCTGTTATTGTGTCAGTGAAACATCAAATGTTGATCCTGTATGTGAAACAACATTTGATATAATGACTAGTATATCAATAACAGGCATTAAATGGCTATTAATAAATTACTATACTTGAAAAAAGATGATGTAAAGATGGATTTTGTGGTTAGAAGAGCTGGCATCTAAAAATGTGTGTCAGGGTTAAAGGTAATAAATGTTTATGTATTGCTACAGGAGAAAAGATATTTACATTTGCATACAATATTCTAGTCTTAACACTAGAGATTTTTATCTCCTAAATATCATAAGCTGGTTATAAAGTATTTAAAGGCATAAATAATTTCAGTTGTTGAAGCGTTCAGCGCATCATTTAAAATTGCTATTGGAGAAGCAGACGTGTGCTTCTCATAACAGCTAAGCATAAAATTAAGGTCTCAGATAGTAATGTAGTTCCAAATCAGTAAAAATCATGATGTTTTGCTGTATGAGCACTGCTCTTCAACGAATGGTGATCTCTTTCTAAGATTACAGTTATCTAAATAGATGTTCGTTGCTAAACTTTATTCTGGTGATCTTATGTCTTTGTTGGAAATGAGAGAACAGAAACACTTAAATTTTAAATCAGCCATGCTAAAAGCTTTCAGGATTTGGTATTTCACCCCAGGATTGGATCCCTAGCCCTTTTAAATTGGGGAATTTCAGAAATTGTGCAGGTGAGTAGGAAAAAGCAAATGTGAAAGGAAGAAATTGAAATGGAGAGGAGGAAGGAAGGGAAAGATGAAAAACAGTGTAATGAGCGTAGGAGAAATAATATGGTTAAAAGGGAGGAGTCAGACAAGTATTTACACTAATATTTTGTATTTACTGCTGTGACATGTTATACTTTATGCTTGCATGGAAAGCAGATTGAGACTTGAGCTTTCTGACTAACTGCTGTGCTGAGCTGTACTTTACTCCCTGTGCATTTTTGCTTTAGCATCGTTCCTCTAAGACAGGATTTAAACTGACTTTCAGAGCCAACCTGAATGACAAAATGCATTATCCTGCTAGGAAATGATGACTGCCTCCAAGTTCTGTCTTCTTCAAGTTATCTCTTAAAAGAAACACTATTACACATCAAAAAAAACCCCAAAACCAAAAAACAACAAAGCAAATTTTTCATATATATATTTCTGTTGTTACTGGAATTTGGGGAAGGGCACAGGTAGGCAATAACACTTTAGAGAGGCAAAATTTATTGCAAAACCTAACTGTAATAGTGCTGAAATTGAAAACTGAAACTGCTAATTAATCAGTATTCCCCAGGACTAGGCAAAGTTAATTCATTCATGACCAAATGTAGCTGTAGAACAATGGATTACTTACATTGGCTTTCATTACAGGTTAGACATCAGTGTGTGGAAGTCATCCATAAGCTGCAATAAAATAAAAGAAATTAGGAAATTGGCAAAAAAAAAGTTGAATTCAGTAATTTGTTCATTTATGTGCTTAGCTAATGTATGATTCCCGTGAGTATATGTGGTATTATAGCAAAGTAAATGTTTTGGGGAATTATGGACTTTTGAAACTGAGCAGTTAACTGATACTTGTATAGTGATTATTACTGGTCTTCATGAATTACCACGCTAAAAACTGCTTTATTTTTAAATATATAGAAAGGGATCTCCTCTTTTCTTATATTCACTTAGTGGTATTAACTGTTCACCTGAGCAATACTTTAGTGTAACTGAACCCTGAACTCATGTGCAGCAGAGGAGCATCCCCTTTAAAACTGCCCCACTGGGGACACAAAGAGTGAAAACGGGTGGAGCAGAGAGTGGCCTCGTGCTGCCAAGTCACAAATAATTTTGTGACTTTTTGGAAGGCAGAGTATTCACTTCTGCTGATGGAGATTGATCTGCATAGAATTATGCTATAAATTGCTGGGTTCTCTTTCCTGCAAAGTGTCTGTGTCACAGGGCAGCAGTTTCTAAGGGCACCCAGTGAAGATACGAATACTGAAAATCACTTTACTCTTTATCTTCATTCTAAAAGGAGAATGAAATGAAATGCAGGTACAACTTTCAGAAGATCAAAATAAGAGATTTCTTGGTGTATTTTATAATTAGCCCTTACTGTTGTGTTAGCCTTACACTATTTTATGTTACATGGCTCTAGAATTGTATAGATGGTATAAATTCTGAAGTGTAATATCACATTTCAAGCAGACTGATATTTACATTGTATAGACGTCTTTTAAACTGCATTCTAATTGACAACTCTGTGTTGTCCTCACGTAGCAGGCAGTATCAGTATGGCTGTATTCTGAAACAGTCATTAATGGAAGACCATTAATGTCTAGGTTTCCAGTGAGGTGGGAATTGCAGAATCCCAGGATTATATCTCTCAGACTTTCCGTACTAACAGGAAAGTGCCGACCGTGAGCTGTCCCTTTGGTGTATATTCCAGCCCTCAGATCAGTGCCGAGGAGGAAAGCTCCTTTCCCATCCTCTTCTCTGATTATTTATGCTTTGGTATTTGCAGTTCTGTAAGAGCAGTCTTGGTTTTGAGTCTGGGCTGGCAAGCTGCCGAAGGTGGTATGAAGAGGTTGTCCCCACAGACCTGTTCTACACTGAAGCCTCCTGCACAGAGACTGGGCGATATACCAACCTTAAAACCAGCCCTTCACCCATGGCTCTCATATTTAATTCTAGTTCATTTAAAATAACCATTATAATGTAAGTGTCCATGACCATGACATAGCATTTCAGTACTTTTTTTTTCACAACAGTATTTACTGTATTTAGTAATAAATGGCTGAAATAGCAACAGTGCCATTTTAATGTCAGTTAAATGTGACATTTCCTGAACTAGGTCTTAATTTTGGGAATATAGAATCCCAGTGTTGTCAAGATTTGATTTTTACTTACAGCAGGTAAATGTGAAGCCTCAGGAGAGCATAACTAGTCCTACCTGAAAAGCAAACTTTCTCTTATTTGAGGCAGACTGCACTTTTGTGCTCTGTATAGTGAACATGAGGAATGTTCAGTAATATAAAAATATTACACAGCACAAACCTATTACATGTCCTGTGCAGATGAGAGTCATTAGTAAATATTCTGTGTTCAGAGTAAAGGAAGTTGAAAATATACCATTTCTTATACTATTTTTAATCCAAATGTTGTTACCCCTAAGTTTTCAGCTTAAAGCCATGACTAGCTTCACAAATAGTGAATTTCACAAACTTCATTACATTTCAAACACGTGATGCAGAGTCTTTCAGACCTTAGGGTGGGACAAATCGCCCTCTGGAGCTGCCCATTTCAGTCTACTGACTTTGCAGGAATCTTGCTTTGAACTGACTAGCCCAAACTGGAAGTTGAGTGGCCTGTCATACCATACCAGGTCCTTTCTGGAAACCTCTTTTTATTAAAGAATGGCTGCTGTATTCCTCACCTTTTCTGTCAGTGTTGTTCTCGTACTGTTTCTAAAATGAATAAGCACAATTGCTACTGTTGCTATTTCCTGTGTATTTTGGTTTTTTTCTTGTCCTTTTCAATCTTGTTATCTTATCTTTCTCTGTTTTGGGGTTTGTTTTTTTTTCTTTTTCCTGACTCTTTTTAGCTCTCATCTCTTCTGAAGCTTTACACTCGCTACCTCTCTGACATCTGACCTTCCATGTTGAGAGTACTGTCCTAACTTCTGATGTGGAAGATTGCTGACCCTTTCCTTTGATGCTGATACCAGTATTTTCTGTGAAAGATAGTACTGTAGTGAAGACCTAGAAAAAGAAGAATATGGCACTCATGAATTTTTTATGCTTTTAAGTAGTCAAGAAGTATTGTTCTTCTGCCTTCATATAAAATGTGCTGGTTCCTAATGTAATCTAAAGATGTTTGTAGAAATGTAAAATTAAATGTGAAGAATATAAAATCCATATTAAAGACATTTAAATTTAACAATATATAGCATTAGTCTTTATTTTAAAATTTGAGTCCTACATGGCTCACTTGCAAAAAGATTTGAAAAGTTGTGTACTGCTAAAGTCTGACTTATTGAAAGGTGAAATTATTTTCTTCTTCCCTGTGGTAATATTTCCTTGATTTATTACCTATTAAAGATCTCTCCTCCTGCGTTTTCTGTCTTCTCCACCCACCCCCCCCCCCTTTTCTTTTTTTTTTGGTTCCTTTTGTTAATCTAAGTTTCCTTTTCCTCTCTGCACTGAACTCTCCTAACTCTTTTGGTTCAATACCAATCTGTTTTTCTCTCATGGATGCATCCATTTGCCTAAAATATTGCCTTAAGCATGATCATATATATTCAGGAATCTATTTACTTCTAAACACTGGATGAATCTGCTATTTCAAGACTTCCAGTAAACCAGATGAGAAACTTAACAAATCAGTGACAGCACTTTAAGTTTTATATGACACACATGCCATTGTAAGTTCAAGGTACCTTGCCTCCTACATAAATAGAATAAAAATTATGGACAGAGATAAACATTCCTGCAAAAATAAAGACTCATGCTACTTGTTCAATATAAGAATGTTAACTTAAAAAGAGCATCTAAATGAAAGCAAACATGCTGCATTCATAAAATCTGAAAACTTCTGCCGTACTTTTTATTTGCAGATAAAAAGAAATGCCAGTGGGAGGAGTGTTTTGTATTGATAGTGATATAAGCGGTTAAAAACCACCAACCCTAAAAGATGTACATCCATAAAATTAGTTGTAAATCATGCTTTGCTGTAGCAGAAATATTAAAGTTCCTGTTTTCTGAGGGGTAGGTAACCACATAGTTTAGTATCTATACGTGTTCTTTAGATAGTAGAAATTCTTTGATCTTTAGTAAAGGGAATGCCAAGTACATAATAAATATAAGTAGTGAAGTTCAGAACTTTTCGGTTTAGGTGTGTAAAATATGATTCTGGAACCTCCTCTTACACTTAAGAGTAATTTGCAATAACAGTGATAATAGCAACTTACTAGAAAATGCCCAGAGATGAGGCTGAGAATGGAATTTATGGTGCCTAAAAGTTTTTAACTAGTATAGTTAGAAACATAATTTTGAGCCCGTTCAAAAAGCACCTTCTTTGCCAGATTCATTTATTGAGCATCAGGATGACATTACAGACAAGGATTAGAAAGCAGAGGAAATGTGGAATCTCTGAAGCTGTTATCCTGATGATGAGTTCTTATGTTGTACAGTAGTACCAGTAAGGTTTGGGGTTTTTTTTTGTTAGAATGAATCAACTGCAACTAATTTTGTAAAAATGAACCATATGAAAATTATCCCTAGAAAAAGAAAGAAAGAATATTAAAAACTATGTAAAGCTTGCTAGAATTTTCTGGGCTATATCCTCAAATGGTATAAATTGGCATGCTTACTGAAGATTTGTCCTTGCTATTAACTAGATAATACAATACAGATCCTGAAATAGTCCCTTAACTTAATACTTGTATTCATTTTACAGTAGAGTAGTTATGGAATAAGGTCTTACTCATCATGAGAAATAATACAGTTCTAACAATGGCATGTTATTGTTAGAAGGAGTACAATCAAAGTGACTTGAATGAGCATAGTTTTAGTAAATTACTTTGGTTTTGAGAGTACTGTGTCGATATTGCTTGTTAACAAAACTGTTGCTAGTTTAATAGTGCTACTAATCTAAAATGTAGAGTTGTAGTTTGAAGATAAAACTATTCTTGCACTCGAGTTCATATATTTTTGACTTGAAATTTTTGAGTAATAATATCTCAGTTAAAGCAACCAATTAAAGTGTCTTTACTATACGAAGGACGGCGAGGAAAGCATAGCTGGAAACATTTAACAAAACAGGAAAGATTTTTCATCGACCGACTAAGTGTAACCATAGAGAAGCACTTGCAAGAGGAGAATAAAGTTGAGTGAATATTGCTACATGAAGATGTAAAGTCCTGCAGGAAACAGTCATGAAATATTAAGTCTTTCTGTTCCTAAACACAGCTTCAGTACATGGGGTCTTGAGAAGTGCAGTACCACTACAAACTCCGTGAAGTGTTCTTTGATTGTGTTACAAACAAGTCTGGCTAGGACACAAATAGAATTTAACTATCTGTTTTATCTGTGAAGATAAGGTGAGGGAAGGCTAATTTATAAAACAACCACCCTGCTTGCAGATCCTGCAGTTCACATGGCTGGCAGACACGGAAATAATTCCACAGATGAAAGTGGAAGATGCAAAATCCGTGACGATTGTGCTGAAGGTTTGTTCCATTTCACTTTCTCTAGGATTATGAACATCTCTACAATTATGATATATATACACACACATAATATATGTATAGTATATATACGCATATTGCTATGTATATGAAAATAAATGTGTGAAAAACTGTAAAAGAGGAATTTGACTTACATGCAAGAAGTGTTTCAAAAGAGGCTTCAGGAGGATATTTTTATATGGTGCTTAAAACAACTGGAAGAAGTAATGAGAGTCAATTCAGTCCTGGATCTGATCATCATCAGGGTAAAAAAAATAAATATACTAGATCTAAAATGAAGACCTTATGAATGTATAATACTTCTGGTTTAATAAAGAGACCAGAAAAAAGGGTAAACATCTTGTGAAAATCACTGACAGCAGTGTAAAGAGTTTGAAGAGTAATAGCAGAAAGCTGGTTCAGGAATAACATTGCAATAGAATAAGAGCAAAATTCCACTGGAAAGAAATGTTAGTGAAGTATAAAGTAGGAGAAAAGAAAATGGGACTGGAAATTGAACTTTAAGCTTGCCATCGTGCAAAGATAAAACAGAAAGCAAGCTTGGACCATGTGATGCTATCTAAGAAAGCCTAGTTATCTGCTTAGTGTAGTTTTGGTAATAAAATCTGAAATATGTGAAACTTGTAAAGAAACACTAGAAAGCAGATTATTTTTTCCTTACAAGTTCTTCAGCCTTTAATTTTTCTTTTTGTTTCCAATACTGACTACATGGGAATCTGAGACCACTGTCCACAGATCAGTTCATTTATTCAAAAAGATAGTTGAAGGGACAGCAAACAAAAATGGCAATTGAAGAGAATAGAAAATTATCTGAAAATAGGAAGGGGTCCAGATTCTGTAGCCCTGTTCTGCCCACTGGAGGTAGCACAAGGTCGCCAAGATCCATTCCTACCCAGAGGCTGAGAATTGGCCCACCGTGCCTAATGCTGCTCTGTCCCTCTCCCATGCCAACAGCTCTCGTCCTTTGCACAGGGCTGGAAATGGGAGCAGTGGAAAGTCCGCCTACTCTCTACCAATTTTCAGCTGCATTTAATTTCTTGGACGACATCTGTACTAGAAAACAAAATGGACCACAGCCCAGTCAAAAGTTGGTAGCAAATTACAGCTCACATCCACGCGGCTAACCCATCTGCTCTCCTGAAGCAGGGTGGCCTCGTTCCTACTGCCTACTAAGAACACTCCCTAACCTCTGCTATTCCCCAGGGTCTTGCTGCATGTTACCTGAGTGCTCATCGGCCTGGGCCAAAAGCATTTTTTGGTGAATGAGCATGCTAACAGTTGACTGGCACGGATTATCACACGGTAGAGCTCAAGCATGTGCCTGGGTCCTGTTTAGCTCAGTAACACAGATGTAACCTTATGAACTGTCCAGCTGATGTCATGGTGCTGGGTCATAGGCCAGACTTGATCATCTTGGAGGTCTATTCCAGCCTCAGAAATTCTGTGCTTCTGTGAACTACATCCAGTTGGCAGTAATTACAGCTGTACTATCCTGCTCTGAAATTGAAATTGCAATGGCATGAAAACCAATATTCTAGAGGTATCTTTCAGACTACTGTTTCTTGAACAGAAATGTCAATAAACCTATTAATTTGGATGTAATCTGTGGCTTAATTAGAAGAAAGTGTAGGGAATCTGAAAACTCTGTAAAGTAAAGAAAGAGGAAAATAAAAGGCAGAACAGTACTTATCTGATGTTGGAAGTATTTTTAAATGGAAACTAGAAAGCCAGTTAGAGGAGTGAATATTTCTTTCAAAATAAGCAAGGCTACAGTAAAGAAGTTAGTATATGACCATTTGGGTAAAAAGATTTAATTCATTATTAAAATACACTTCGTGTCCCACCTGCGTGGATCTCCTTGTAGGATGAAAGCCTGAACTATAATGTATTTGCTTATGGTGTTTTATGGTGAGACTTTTGAGCAGTACCTGCTGATGAAGTGGGCACACCTCAATATCAAATAGTGACCTCATTGCGTACACGATGGGATAAGTGCTTTACTGAATGTTAATACAGATTTCAGAAAGGGATATGTAATAATATTTTGGGATTAATGTAATCTCTGTGTTACTTGGACAGTTTTCCAGTATGTGATGTAATTACTAGTAGGTTCCAGGTCATATTTTGACTTAGTGAGGTCACCAGTTACTTTCACGATCATTTCTAAATTTACATGTTGTAGAAAACTATGTGCAGGATGCACAAAAAAGGAAAAGAAAATGACATTCATAGACTGCTTTGTGACCTGGGATTAACTGCTTCAATCTGGACAGACAATAAGAAAGGAAGGGAAAATGTGTCAAGTCCGATAATGCTGAAACATCATGCACTGGCATTCAGTTGAATAATGTCTTTTAACTTACTCAGAGGTAAAGGTAGGAAATAAGTGACTCAAATAAAAACTCTGTGTAGATTCTGAAAGGAGGTCAGCTCCTCTGGCGAGTGCCGATGACACAAAGGACGTAAGTGACTTAATAAATTGGGCAAACTTTTTAGGATGCTATAGATTAAAGGAAAACTGAAAAAAGTTGAGAAGGAAGATTCGGAGCAGGCGTGTGGAAACAGTTCTTAATAGGAAATTATTCTTACTGGAACACTGGGAAGCAAATAGAACATCATGACAACTACCCAGCAGTAAATTTGCCTATAGAGTTAGTATTTGGAGCAGTCCTACAGATATGCAGGCAGCTTTTGTGGAGGAGCTAACTGGCTATTCTGGCTTTACTGTATTACCATCAACCCTACGTGCAACACAGTGGGGAACTATGTTGGGAAAAATCACTTCTGTGGTATGAATGTTCATTTCTGTATCTTTGGTTTGCTTCGGCTTCAGGAGAGTTATGTTCTTGCAAATAATAGAAACTACATTAAAAGAAGCATGAAATGAATGAAAAATAGGAGAAAATAGAATTGTGTACATATAGATGGAGAAAAACATAAAGGAAATCAGTCACATATACTACATACCTAGCTGGGGGAAGAAAAAAAAAAGTCTTCTTTCTAATGACTGTGTAATTTTGAAATGCAAATGCCTTCTATAAAATTATAATACTTAGATCCCCTCCAGCAACGTTTTAGAAAATGACATGAAACAACCAAACAAAATATTTGAAGTTGTCCATTTCTCTCTGAATACATTACATATTCTAAACCTAATGTCTGAACTGCCAGAACTGGTAGTTCCTGTTTTGAAGAAAAAGGTCGTTTTGAGACTTCTATGCAAAGACATTCTGAAAAATGTTATGGCAGCCAGTGTAGCTACAGCTGTCTGCCGGAGAAGTGTTTAAACTCTTTTCTCTCTTCATGGCAAATAGTTTCTGTACCCATCACTCCTGCTTAAATAATCACTTGTTGAGGGTTTACCTCTCTCTTGTTGCCTGAGGAAGTGGGGGGACATAGTTTTTAGGAGCTGCTGGAAGCTAAATTGGAGTATGGCAAGGGGGAGTTGGTTGACTACATCAGAATTTTGGCTGAAGGGGAGAGGAATTGCAAAAAGGCTTTTCTGGAGATGGGGATTGGGTGTCTCTGAGCAGGAGCATAATGCTGCTGGGAGCCTGTAAGCCTATTTACTTATTTAGTGTATTGAGAGCACACCTAGGTATCATGGGATTTGGGTATTTTGCAGTTGGATAGTTTAACTAGATTGCAAAGAACAACTACGAAATTTCAGGAACTCATTATGAAAGCACCCTATGAATAAACTATATGAATATTAAAAAGCAAAACCAAACCTTAGAAACCACTTCTTAGAAGGACTTTCATATGTGACTGTGGTATAGTTGCATAGTCTGTGCAAGCGAAAGACAGCAAAGAAGCATAAAATCTAGGCTAGCTGTCATAAACTGCTGCCCAGTTTTGCACTGGTTTGGAGGGGTTGGTTTGGGTATTTTTTTCCTTCTTTCCAAGAAAATAATTTGGAGATTCCTGGTGTAACCTATCTCTGGTTAAAAAAAAAAAAAAAAGACTAGATTTTCTAAAGGCAGGCATCTGGAAATAAATGTGAAGACATTGCAGCCTCTAGAGCACCTCTTTGATCTGTTATTATTTTACATCCTTTGTTTTACTTTTCGTGGCCCAGAATATTTCTGCTTTATTCAGATAAAACTTGTTGAAAACAATGCAGAACATTACATATTTTTACAACAAACTAATAATTGTGTAATCACCCAGAAGAGACTTCAACTAGCAACATCCTTCTACCTCCATTTCAGCAGACTGGAAATTTTGAGACAATAGAGATACGGGCTTTGAGTCAAATTTTCTTTCTCTTATGCCTGGTTCTCAAAGAAAACTAGATTTATGACTGCCTGTCCATCTATATATCTGTCTGCTTATTTATGAAGAATATTATCATTCTTGTTTTACCTGATAAATGTAAAAAATAAAAGTTACAGCATTACTAAGTGGAAGGTACACAAAAAATCCCTGGTTTATCCCGTTCTGCAAAGAGAAGGAAAAAAATACAAACAAGTGACTTATTCTATATTCAAACTGTCATTGCTGATTCCCCAAAAAGTTACTGAAGAGATGGACAGATTTGCTCTGACCGCTCTAGATTACCACAAAATTCCAAATAACAGTGCTTCTACCTAGTTTTACGGATGAAACAAAGAATGCTCATGCAAAATGGCCAGAATAAAAGTCAGTGAAGAAAATTGTTGTATCTATCTGTTAAAATAAACTCGGGGAAAGGAAAATTAATTTGATTTCCAAGTAAAGGTGAATCCATAGGAAAGCACGAGTGAAAAGGTTTTTGGAAAGCAAGATTTATAAAGCGTGTTTCAAAGGAGTTGTGTTTGTTTAGTCTAGAAAAGAGAAGACTGAGGAAAATAATCTGACATCTAAAGATTATTGTGAAGAAAATGGTCATCAGTTGTCTTTTGTACCCAGTTGTGAAAGGACGAGAACAAATTATCTTCATTTACAGTGAAGAAGGACAGGCTATGTACTTGGAAAATCCTTCTAAGTACAAGGACAGTTAAAGACTGGAACCGGGCTATCTGGTGATGGTGGAGCATCTTCCTCATTGGCAATTTACAAAAGATTAGTCATAAAGTTTCTGTCATCACGATGCTCTTAGATTTATCTTCTTTCATAATTGTTGGCTCCACTCAATAAATAATCTGGAATATTAAGAAATCGTTTCAAAAATAAACTGAGAATGTGGAGATGAAGTTGGATAGTCTGAACACATGATAAATTATCAAAACTGCAGCTATTTTTTTTGTCAATAGATGTATTCTTATATTTTTTGGTGCCTTTCTATATTTTAATTTTAACTTATTTTCATTTTACAGTTCACAGACATGTAATTTCTATCCACAGGTCATCAATTAGGATAAAGCATTTTTCCTGTTCATGCAAGCAGTACTAGTACTGTGCTTACACTAGATCCTTCAGGCAAGAAGCTGGTTTCAGCACTGTCAATACCCTTTTTCCTTGGCTTCTAATTCTACCTAGCACACGCTCTTCAGGTATGTATAGCTTGTAGATATTACAGAGAAATACTCTGCATTCAAACCCCATGTAGTTTCTTTTAAGTCACATATAGATAACTAGAGTTTATTATTGCAG
Organism: Megaceryle maxima; assembly: GCA_024605025.1. Lineage (NCBI taxonomy): Eukaryota > Metazoa > Chordata > Aves > Coraciiformes > Cerylidae > Megaceryle > Megaceryle maxima. The sequence goes on along the minus strand of JANHGN010036472.1, from coordinate 14,237 downwards.
AGAGTATCTGAAAAAGTCTGGTTCCTAAATAAAACCAGAACTTTGATGATGAATTTTACTTTCTGTGGTTAACAGCCTGTTTTTACTGTGATAAGTGAAGCCTGTTAGTAATAAAAATGAAACCTAGTATCTGTGCTGTGATAATGGAACCCTAAAGTGAAATTAGTTAGTGATATTAGAAAGTATCACTTGTATTTCTGCTCCAAACCTCAAGATATTTTATTTTCCTGTACTCAAAAACAACATTAAGGAATATATATGATTCACGTTACCAACATTCATGGCCTTGATTATAATGTGAATCATTTGTGTATATGCTTTTGTTAGAGCATAAAATATGTAACATAAGAGAGCGAGGATATTGAAGGAATGAAGATCATTTGCCTGTTCAGAATACTGACAGAATTCCATCTCTTCCCAATACTGGCTAGCATGTCTGCTCCTTCTAAGAAATTCAGTTTGAAGGATGATGAGAAAATCATTTATCTTCATTACTGTGATAATCTGTTAGCTGCTTAAGGATTTACATGTTCATATCAAACAATAATTAAAGTCTTCAAATTAAAGTGTTTATCTTCCAGTGGTTTTTCTTGTACTGGGTCTGTGACCAGAAAGGCTGTGAATGTTTGCAAATGGACATTTTGTTGTACGTTATTCCTTCAAATTGTCTTAGAAATGTTTCAATTATTAGAAGCAACTGTATTAAAAATGTGAGTAGTGTTCAGAGAATCAAGTGGCTTTCAGTCAGTTAACCTCCCAGAGTGGAGGATGTAAGTAACAGAAGCAGTACCTCTTCACTTTAGTAGCTCACTCTGCCTTGTTATCTTGATGTAGGTAACCCAAAGGGTTCCAGTATAACTTCTCTGTTTAATACTGCTCTTGAATGGTGTAGATTTACCTGGCTTTCATTTGTTTGGGTTGTTTTTATTGGGGTTTTTTTGTGGGTTTTTATTCTGTGTTGGGTTTTTTTTTGATTTGTTTGGTTTGGTTTGGGTTTGGTTTTTTTTTGGTTATTGTTAGGTAGAAGATACCTACTTTTGCTTAACTTAGAAAGAGACCACCAAAGTCTTAAAACCTTTATAATAACAATCTGGAGAAAGATTGTTGTCAACCTGAAGAGAATTATTCAAGAATACAAATCACATACCACTGCACCTTTATATTATTCCAGCTTATGTAGAAAACCAGACTAAGTCAGAGAGATTTTGAAGGAACGTGTCCAGCAAAGAACTTCAGAACGTTTAACTCCCAACTTTCTAGGATAGGAAAATATAATTCCTTTCTAGGAATGAAATCCTGCTTTAAAAAGGCCTCTGAAAATTGAGTGATTTGAGTTCATGGAAGTCAAAGAAGTAGGTTATGATCCAAGATGTTTTGTGAAGAGAGACTAATGGTTCTAAATTGTGAGATGCCATAATGAATTGAATAAATTGAGAAAAATGAAAAACCTATTAAGGCTCCTTTTACTTACAACTGAAATCTAAGGCTGTCAGGTTTTACTTGTTAGAACTTGCTTTTCAACATGTATATTAATGTAGTAATTTCTTTTTAGTTGAATGTTCACGTTTAAAGTTATAAAATGCAAACTATATTTTCAGCTTTCCCATTTAAAAACAGTTTACAAATCATTTCTGCTGACTAAAGAAAATATTTACTTAACCAGAGAAGATTTATTATGATGAGAAATTTCATTTTCCTGCATATCTTCAGAGGCCCAATGCAGCTACTACAAAAATCAACCCCCAGCAAGGTTCCTGTGTCCATTTTGGACAGTAGAATATTCAGAAAAATGTAATAATATAGAAGGATCTGACCCCCCATTTTCAAAGGTGCCAATGAATTGATCATTTAATAATATTGAAAATAATACTTTAAATAAAATTAAATAAGGATATTCAGAAACTGTAAGAATAATTAAAGGATGAATAGGAAGAAGAAGAATATATGCAGTTTGATGAAGGGATGTGGTAAACAACCATATCCAAGGAAACTTGAATGATACAGTATTGATTTAAGTTTGCAGGAGAATGTATAATTGGAGATAAAATTGGGAAAGCATGGTGTGCAGTTATTCTGGGCTATTCTAGTTTAGATTTATATTCTGTATTAGATTTAATAATGTTTTAAGGTGGTGTTAGTCCCATTAGTTAGCCTAACTGCAGTTGGACTGGGTAAAGCAGTAGAACCTGTACTTCAGAAAGACAATCCTATAGTTGGGTATAGGTTGGAAGGTTTAAGTGTTAGCAGTTAAGAGTCTGGAAGTTTTTTGGCCAATTTTGAGAAATAAATAAGAAAATGTCAGACTTAAGAAAATAGTTTCTCTGGAGTGTACTCGAAAGTGTATTTGTATGTAGCTTTGGGCTCTCCAGACTAATATCATTATGTACAGTAACAGCATAAAGAGATGGTTGCTTTCTTAACGCAATTTGTGTGTGTGTTAATTTGTATAGCCCACTTTTCCATCTAAGTCAGCCAAGGCACAGAGAGTTATTTTAATTGCTCAATTTTTATAAAGAGCGTGAATAACTCATCTGGGATGCTTTTGGCTGCTTCTTTGAACGGTTGTGTGGATGGATTTCATTGCTGGTGTGTACGTGCCCCATAAGTGCAAGGACAAACTATTTGGACCAGCAGAGTCCGTTAGATGGTATCAGCAGACTGCTACTTGAAGCACCTTCATGTCCACTGTCCTCAGGTCATTAAACAGCAACAGGAGTACAAACATTCATTAGTTCATTATTTCCATCATACCACAAAAATAGAAGTAATACAGTATATGTACTGTGTGATTCATTTAAATTTACATGTAATGGTATAATGAATTTCATGCAGTAAATCCAGTCTCCTTATGACGCTGACTAAATACAGTTTGAGTTAACCTACCAGATTTATCTCTTTACGTAAGGATAAAGGAGTCATAAGATACCAGGGTTTAAGATTTTTCCCTAGTGTGACTCTTCAGAGAGGAACACATTCCATCCTAACTTTTCCTTTTTCTAAGAGGAAACATACAGCAGGAGAGGGATGGAGAAGACTTCCCTTGAAGAGAAATAAATTTATTTCTATATTCCACAAGTAAATCTATAGTTATGATTTAAGACAGAGTCTCTTATTCAGTGTCCTAAAAGCTGTGATTCTGAGCTTCTGGGACATACCCATTACTAGGAACCACTTGTATGGGCAGGGAAGTCTGATGGAGGCAAGAGGAGCATAATTCCCAGCCCAAGTTGCTGCCCATGCATGTAGCAAGGAATAAAAGCTGCATCAGCAATATGGTGTGTCTTTGATTCGTGTATTTGAAAGTCCAAGGCTTGAAAAGACCTATTTTAAAGCTTGCATGCTCCCTGCAGGGACAGTGATAGTGACTGGCTTTGTGTTGAGTGCCTTATGTATTAATAGCCCAAATAGTAGTGATTGTCTTTGTATTCTCAGTACCACGTTGTACATAGTGCTGAGTGACTTGTTGGTCTTGTGGCTTTTCTCTCTCTTACTCTCTAACAAGATATCCAGCTTACTAGAAACAATAAACACCAGAAATAGATTCTCTTCTATGTCTGATTGCAGAAGCAAATGCACCATTACCAATCGGTGGCAGAGCCATCTGTACCTACAACTTTACAGAAAGGGTGAGGGGACAAGCAGTTCAGTGTCAACTGTCCGTGCCTCAGCACTTTCATTTGCCATTTCAAAATCAAACTGGAGTAGTATCCATAATCTCCTAACCAAACACTAATCCTCAAGGATTTTCAACTGCCAGCCTTCAAGATGTCTATTTTTACTTAGGGGTCCGTGCAGCAGAGGAGAGAACTTTGATTCCTCATAGGACCACCACACTACATTACAGAGTGCTGTCCTTAAGTCTTTCTCGTGAACCAAGCAGGAATTTTCTGTTGGCTTTGTGATCCCCCTGCCTCCCAGGAAAAGCAGCTGTCATCATAGCCTGGCTCAGAAGACTGAAGTGTAGCACAACAGATGATTGACTCAGTTCACACAGGTCTAAAACTGTATGATCAATATTCTCAGACTTGCAAAACCAGCAACATTGATTTGAAACACTTGGTTATGGTTTTGCTGTTATATGTGATATTAGCAAGGGCTTTTTACTTCCCAGAGGAGTGATCCTAGACAGTAACAGGTCAATTATATCAGCTTCTAGGTTATCTTTTAAGATCAGTGGAAGCATCTCAGTATTTATAGTCTCTCACAAAACATTCTGTACTTTATCTACATTGTGTACAGAGTTGACTGAAACCACACCTGGTAGATGCTGCATCAGATGTCTGTGGTACACAAAGAAGTCCTTTCCTCCTTAAACTTTGAACAAATGATACATGGTATAGTGTCACCTTTGTACCTCAATGTAGCAAGGGTCTGGGTGACAGACAGGTCTATTCAGAAATAGGGATTTGCTCACGTTCCAAATATCTGTGATGCTTGGGGGGGTGTTGGTGGTGTCTGTATGTGTGTGCTTTGTCTCCATCTAAGTTATCTGAGAGTCAGGACCCTCTGCCTTGAACAAAAAGTGCATTTTGTTTTGCTTTTTGGGGACCTACCAAACAAATGCCAATGGTCACTGTGATAATTAATTATACGTTTAGCCAACAAGCCCCAGAGGGGCAAGACCATCTTCAGAAACACTCGTGTGACATATGGCTCTGAATTAAGCCACTCAGAACCAGGCAACATTTGGGGTTAGAGCTGATAATGTTAGAGGCTCTGAGCCTTTCAAACCTTCAGCGTATCCTGACCATCATAGCAGGGAGCCAACAGCAACAACCTGTCTCCCAGAGTTCCCTTTGCCAAAGGGGGACTCCTAAACTCACATTTGTCCATAACAGCCATGAATAGGTGTCCCATTCTAATGAGAGGGATGCTGAGAACTCCTGAAAATAATGTTTTGTTTACCTGTTTAATAACATGGGGTTTGTATGCCCTTTTGGTTTGGTTTGGTTTGGTTTTTTTAACCTTTCTTTGGGTCTTGTGAAACTTTCAGTACAGTCTCTTTACCTGCTTAGCCAAACATACTCTTCCTAAATAGTAATCAGATCCCACAGCAAACCCAGTATGACTATAGCTGATAGACTGGGCGTTGCCTAGGTGAAATCTGCTGACAGAAACTATTTTGCAACGGTACGGATCATTTTGTGTCAAACAGAATCACTTTTAACTAGAGTTACTCACAAACCTAAATGAAAAGACTTTGTGTTTGAGTATCCCAGCATCATCAGGCTCCCTTAACATCTTCTATTTCCATAGAGCAGGACTGTTTAGTAGCTTTCACACTACCTGGAGTGTACATAATTTCTCTAAAGTGCATTTTTCTGCAATAGCTGCTGAACTCCATCTGTACAGGGATACAGTCTACCTTACCCTACAGTAAGATTTCTGAAAAGCCTTTGTTTCTATTTTTACCTAAGAATGGAGACCTGTCTTACCTCTCTATACTTTTTTTTTATTAATAGAAACTGGGCTTTTCTGTTTGCTTGAGAAATAACTTCTCTGCCTTGTAAAACACAGCAGAGAAAATGGGAGTATCCTGCATGGGTTATGAATCTCCCACTGAAATAATAGGAAACTCTCACAAGCTTCTGCTGTTTTAATTACAAAGTTAACTGTGCCTACTTCAGGTCTACTGCCAAACTCTAGAAAAAATGTCACCCTCCTTTAGGGGAAGCTTGAACTGCTTTATCTTCAGTTTTCTCCTTCAGTTTTTAGATAAAGTTTGCACTGATTCCATGAGCTTTAGTTCTTAGCAAGTAATTTCCTTAGAACAGGCCTGATTTCTGTGGATTGGTGAATTTTCTCTTCATTTCCACTCCCTACCATTCTTTTAGATTCTGCTTGCAGAAAGACCAGCAGGGTTTTAAGAGCACAATATGCATGACTGCATCTTTTCCTCTAATGCATCTTCCCTAACAGTGGGAAAGAAAGGCTCCCTCAGAATGTGCTCATCTAAGCTTCCAGTTCCCCAGGATCCTGGAAGGACTTCTGTGCAATAGCAGCTTCAGCATCTGCCACAGATAGCAGGCAAACTGGTGGTTGATTGGCAGAGCTAAGAAGAAATAGATTTCCAGCACAGGGGCAGTGGATTCTTCTTCAGACACTTTAATTACAGAACCCCTCTAATACTTCTTCAAAACAGCAGTAAATGTTTTAAAATCTCACATGAAAAGTACAGACAGGGATCAACTTTTTACCCTCTCTATCAATAAAAAAATGAGGATGCATCAGATGAAGCTGGCAGTGGTCTGGTTCAAAGCAAATAATACAATAAATTACATTGTTTTATATGTTCATGGGTAATATACTCATGACATTCTTTGCCTAAAGACAGTATAGATGAAGGAAGTTCACATGGATCTAAGGAGAGACTGCACAAGACCTTGGAAGAGATATCTAGTAAAGGTCACTGATAAGACAAACAACATCAGGCTCAGGAAATACCCCCCCCAAGCTCAAAGTTTGGTACTGGAATCCATGGGCATTATCAAACCTGCTCATCCCAGTTCTGCTTTCTCTGAGCGAGTACTTGGGTAAGAATTGGCTTATGTCTGCTGTTGGAGATAGGTAAATGAGCCAAGAGAGTGAGTGCCTGGCCTGAACCAGTCTAACCTCTCTTGTATTCCTAAAATAAGGTTTATTTATGAGCCTTGACCTACTTTCAGTCTTTGCAAAAATGCAACACTTTCAGGATTTTCCCCTCTTTAAATCCAACCAACTAGAGCCAGCCTTAGTCAGTCATTCTTGTTCCTTTTACAGCATCACCGGCTTTGCTAACTACATAGTCTGGGGTATTTCAAAGATTTTATGACATATGTTAATGAAATGCCTCTACATCACCTCTTTTTCCTCAGTTAAGAATGCCCTTACTTACGCCAAACTTTGTTCACCTTTATCTCTTTAAAGACCTGTTGCCACCATTGGCATTTTGAGCAGTGACTTTTCTCGTTCCTTACGCTGGCCCTCAGATTCTTTCTACTACAGAGAGGAGATCTTTGAGTCTACCAAAGAAAAGAGCAAGCAAATTAATAGAAAATCCATGGGAATGTATTGTTTCCATCACAGTAATCTGGGAGGAGGAATTTCATTCCAATCCTTGTTAAGTGCATAAATCAAATCCACAGACCGGTAATGCCAAAACTGTACATCAGGTTCCAAAATACAGCAAGGCAAGATCAAAACCTTTGGACATTTTCAGAAATAACTTTCCTTCTCTTCTTTTCAACTTGGGGAGTTGTCCTGATGGAGTTGGTTTATCCTCCTAAGTCACTTAGCACGGACAAGGAAATCGAGTGGGAAGTCTCTATATTTAGCAGAGATTAAGGTGGTCGATGCTTACTTTCTGTTCCCTGGTTAGCTTGAAGTCCTTCCAATTTTCAGTAGATAGACATAGGTGGATGCAGCTAGAGTTCAAGGAGGAGGGGAATAGGAAGAGTTGGAGGAGCAAGGGATCTAGACCCCTTCATAGCATCCTTTCACCATCTGCTTCCTGCTGCTGGTAAAGCTGCACCTGAACAGACAGTGCTTTAAAAAAATAAAACCAAAAAAAGCAAGCCTCTCCTGTTTGGCTTTTTACTTTTAACACCTCAGGTGTTGAGCAAAGAGAATACAAACCTCTGTGCCAGAGCTCTGTCTCTTTAACTTTGTGTGTACACCAGCAAGCACAGTAGGAACTCATTTGGGTTTGAACATACTATAGCATAAACGGCTGATAAATCAGAAAGGGTTCCTAATCCACATTTTGTATCACTTGTGTGGCCTCCTGGAATGATTAATAGATGTTTAATGAATTCTATATATATTCTTTATTTAAAATAAATGTTTCTTTTTTAACAAGACCACTTTAAGTATGGAAGTAGGGCAGCTGGTATTAAGGTTAAATTTACTAGAGTGTTTTAAAATAACACAACAAAAATACTGTGCAACTTTTTTTTTTTTTGATGCCAAAGTTTTAGAGAAAGTCAAACCACTGAAGGGGTGGATGTTGCTGGCAGAGCAGTTGGAATTATAACCAATAGTTATATTGAGTGCTGAACCTGATTCTGATATATTTTTATTTGTTATCTTTTACCATGCTCATCTACTTTATATTAATGACTAATATGTTCAAAATTGAAAAATCCACTAAGAAATGAAAAAAAAAGGCAATTTGATTTTTTTCTCATTATGCCTATCAAGGAAAACTGTAAGAGGATGAGATGTACTAGTTCTAAAGTCTTGAAGGTCATGCTGACCAGAAACAATCACTTAAGTTCACCCTAGTAGCAGTGATTAGTCCTTGTTGAGTAAATCAGTTTTCAGTGCAGTATGTCCTGATAATTTTTTTTCCCTTACATATTATGTACATCCATGGTTATTTAATTTAACTGATTAAAAATGAAGTTCTCTTTTGCTACATTTTAATTGAATTCCATTTGCCATCTACATGCTGTTTACAAATTATAATTGGAAGATTGAATCATGTGGTAAAGCCATCAAATTTTCTATCATAGAATGTAAAAATTAAGAATCAGAGGTTAGTTATAGAGATGATTAAATAAAAGCTGTACAGGCATGAAATAACAACCTCGATAGCACAAAGAACAATATTTTGTAAAGAGGTTATATTTAGTTGAATAAGGGCCTTTAAAATTAAATAAATAAACAAACAAACAAACAAAAAAAGGCAAATGTAAAACCTGACCAAAATAGACTGTATAAGATGAGGTATTTCACTTTTGAGAGAAAGAATTGATAATTTAACTTGGAGACACAAATCAATCCACCCTGTCTGCTGATAATATGCACTTGTAGTTCTGGGTCCTAAACAAACACAATATGGGCCTTGCGAGTGCTTTAGAAAGCCCTGGTTAATAATCAGTTGTCCGGGAGTCCCCTCTGACCTACACGGGCCCTCCTTCATCTCAGAACAAAACCCCAGCAGCTGTTGCTTACATGAGCCATCGTGGAGCACCCCTTGCCCCTGCCTCTGCCTCCTTCAGCGAGAGAAACCCGCTTCTGTAACTTAGATTCAGAGCAAGTTAATAAAGTTGGGCTGCTGAGTTACTGGGACCTGCCTCGGAATAAGATAGAAGGAGATGACCCAGGGTTAGATGACCCTGACTATCAAGTGTGTTGCCTTGACAAATAGTAATTGCTTGACAATTGCTCTAGGCTTGGAAAACATAGGTTATCGTGTTCGTGCCGTATTCACTGATAGAGATTGTTTTCATTACACATACTGGATATTTCTAACTCCACTGAACTTACCAATGTGTGAAAACATAGATAAGTTCAAACTAGAGATCTCGAACTTGAAAGTCTCTCCTTTGTCCAAATTACTCCTTTTGACTAGCAGATGTCTGTCTTTAAGTGAAGAATCCGTCTATGTCCAGCATCTACAGTGGTCTTTGAAGTGCTTTTTTATTTTTTTGAATGGTGGCTTTGTTAGAGATGGAGAAGTTTCAGTGAAAGAATATCTCAGTTTTGTGCTTGGTGAATGCTATTGTATTAATGATCTCCTTGTCTAGGTTGCAGCATGAAGGCTGTTGGATACTTTAAAGAGCAGTCCACGCTCACAGCTGGACTTAAGGCATATGCAGAACTTCACCATTGCTTGTGTATTTTATACACTGCAAGAACTTAAAATTTTGGTCTGTAGTGTAACAGAACTTCCTTTTCAGCTGCTCTCTACAGTTGCTTTTTCCTCCCTTTTCGGCAGAAGTTTTAGTGGTAATATAAACACGAGCCTCTTTCAGTTGAAAAAGATTTTATTTTCTTTGAAATAAAATATTCCTTTTTTTTTTTCTGAAAAGCTGCTCCCTGAATTAATCTTATCTTTTTATGGTTTTCCTTATACCTTAACACGTGTCTGCTTAAGGATCAAGACACTTTGCAGAGCAAGAAGGACTGTAGGGAGACATAAAAGATAATAGGAATTTTTGGGGGGAGGGTATAGATTACTAAAGAAAAGGAAGGAGAGGCAGCATGTGATGTATAGCACTCTTGGGCTCAAGTGGGTAGAGAGGTGTATGCTTGTGGTATTAAAGAAGAGACCGCAGGAGTCTGTCAGGGGTCAGTACATGGTCACTCATGACCTCAGGGGCGTAGAGAAGTAGAATCCTTGTGACATGATTTGCAAGAGAATGTGTGGGCTTTGATTAATTCATTTACACAGCATCAGAAAGTAAATAGGATGCTGCTTGCTTATTTAATGATGACTTCTGTCATTCAGCTCAGCATCTTCCATTAAACTGCTTTTATTATCTGAATACAAGAAAAAAACTTCTTTCCTGTGAGGGTGGTGGAGCCTGGAACAGGCTGCCCAGAGAGGCTGGGGAGTCTCCTCCTCTGGAGACATTCAAAACCTGCCTGGACATGTTCCTGTGCAACCTGCTCTTAGGTGAACCTGCTTTAGCAGAGGGGGTTGGACTCGATGATCTCCAGAGGTCCCTTCCAACCCCTGCCATTCTGTGATTCCGTGATTCTTTCTCGTTCCCTCCATTTTCATATGCCTCTTGCATATTTCCAGCAGGCTTTCCTTCTAGAATGGTGAATCTTATGCGTGAGGAAAGGACAGTTTGGTACTTGTGAATTTGTTGTCATATGACACAACCTGTCATTAGTTTAATTCTTGCTTTCAAATGAAATGTCTGCCAGTCTGTATGTTGAAATCATGTATTATTGACAACTACAATAGTTTTCTAGATCTAATATACAGCTTTTTATCTATAGATCTCAACTTTTTTTTTCTTTCTTTCTTTTTAAGACTGGACTAAGATTTTATTCCTTTTAAAACTCACAGAATTCAGGTAGATGTGGCCAAGGCAAGATTACCTTCTTACTGTTGGGCTGCTTGATACACGATACCAAAATGATACAGCTCTTCTAGCTTTGGAGTGCCACTGACTCACAGCCCAGCATCTATGCAGTGCTTTGTGCAGACTCTCACTGCACCCAAAACCTCCCCTATTCCAACAAGAAGAGGTTTATGGCTTCCTTCCGTAACTCCTACAGAAGGATCCTTCCCTGGGGGAGATATGTGGCTTGCAGTGCACTTTCCTGGTCAGGTCTTCATATCTATTGTGAAAAGTGTGGAAGGTTAGTGAGGATTTCAATCACCATAATTTTTGGTTCTTTTATATGGAGATATAATACAGCATGAGACTTCCTATAATGGAAATCTTCCTAGCTGGATTAGTCTTTTGACATTCAGTAGGCACTGCTAACCAGGCACCTTGCCTCTGGAACTGTCACTTTTCTATTTTGAAAAGACAAATACACAGGTAAACAAAATGTTGCTTGAACACTTATTTCAGATCCTAGGTTATTTTAGATTTTTAATAGCATTTGTATATGTAGCCTTGGGACAGCCTGTAAGCATTATTTTGTCTCTTAGGTTCAGTGAGAGGTAGGACAGTTTTAATCGTCCCTGTCTTAGAATAGAAAAGCCATTGATGAAATTCTGAGTGAGGGGTGGGATTATGGCCCTCATTTGAACTCCCATTCCAAACCTTGGCCAAAACACCATCCATCTTCCACCTTGATATAGATTTAACGTCAGCTGTATGTTTTAACTTGAAATGTCTGTAGGTAATGAGCAGTCTGTACTCAGTGGAATGAAAGAGAGAGCAATTATATTCTTTAATGTGTTAATCAATCTGGTTTATCTAAACATGTTTGGGCAATTATGCTAAGCCACTTAATTTCTTTTTTTTTTTCATTTATTGACAGGTCCACTTTACCTGTAGTGCTTGAGCTATTGCGATAGTTTGGTTTTTTATGGCTTGCATCAAACCTGAAGTTTTCAAAACCATGTGTCAAAGGTAAGTTAGTTCAATACTATTCTTGTATATATCCCTAAAAATATCATACATTTACGGGGGAAGTTCTCCATCACTCATTTGAAGGCTCAGCCCTGTTGATAAGTCACAGTCCTGCATAAAGGATGTTGTGGAGCAGTGTGTGCTCCTGCAGGGAGCTTGGAGAGGGTTTTTTCTCCCAGTGCTCTTCGATACACTGAGGAAGTGTGTGCACCGCACCAGCTTTTAAAATAGTGCAACCTGATCCTTTCTTTACAGCTCAAAGAGTGGGGGTGGGGAGTGAAGGTGAAAGAATAGTAGCCCAGATCCTCCTTCACATTTTGGGACTGGTTTTCTCTGTTGAGTGAAGAGAGCATTAATTGTGCATGACCATTCTGAGAAAGGACCCTTTGCTCTCACCCCTCACAATTATTGTGACATAGGCCGGGTTTAATCTCGGCCGTGTTAGGAGCAACTAACTACACTTACAGGGTTATAATGAGCTTCCCCCTCATTTTCAATTTCCCTCACTGGTATGTAAATCATTGCTTGTAAGGGATAAAAATCTGTAGGAGTTATGAAACTGAAGTCACTGCGCTAGTGTGGAGCTCCTTCTAGTTAGTCTGCAGTGTTTATTGCGGTTTAGTGTTGTAAAACTAAAATGAAATAAACTCTAAATCAAAAGAGACTATCTAGTATTTCTCCTACCAGCTAATAAAAGTAAAACTGACAAACTAAATTACTAAACAAACCTTTACAAACAAGGCTAGACAATGTGCAAGTCAGGAAATCGGTTTGTTGGAGTTTGACTTGTGGGTAGGGATTTAAAAGTTATCCAGATATAGTAGTTCATAGATTTAACTTGGAAAGACTACCAAAATTAATATTTAGTCAGTAGTTGTGACAGCCAATCAGTACACTGTCATACAGTGGAATCTTTGTGAAATTTATTATTTTATAAGAAAGGATGTTCATGCACATACCACATTCAGCCAGAAACAAGGATACTAAGAGTCCTGAAAAAGTACAGTGGTTTCCATGTTCTGTTTGGCCAGCTAGTGTTGCCTAGTTTTAGGTATATTTATTTTTCACTTCTTCATGCAGCCTAGAGGGCATATTTCTCATCTGATCAACTACTACTGGCTTCCTCATTTCCATTCATCTGGTACAAAAGATTTTTTTTTGTAGCTGTAATCCATGCTGAGAGCACCTTTTTTAGTCTGTGCTAGAGGTATCTTATGTACACATGATGTACACAATTTAAAGTAATGCACTGATTAGCTAATAACATCTATACTTATGTAGCATTCAGAATGTTAACTGTACATGTAGCAAATGTTCATGAAAAACTCCTACGGTACTTAAAAATATTCTGGAAAATATATTACTTCTTTTTTTTTATGAAGCATTAATGCCAAACTTGAAAACTGTTCTATCAGACATTGGTCAGTATAGCTAGAGAATAAGATCCAGAATCCAGAAGTAGGGTTGAGGGAACAAACTGGGGAAAACAATCCTCATTTCCAGATACTGGAAATGAAACCTGCATAATGATTTCTCTGAGAATGCTATCAGTCTTCAGCTAGAAGGGTCATGCCATCACTGCCTAGCTGCTGGAAGGAAGAGAGAGTTTTCTTTCCCACTTTCCATAAAACACCAGTTACTATAAAAGGATAGCTGGAGCTGTGCTGCTTTCTTCCTGTGCCTCAGGGTCCAATTTTATAAACTTCCCCCCCCTCCCCTGTATCTTATCCATTGTGAATAATTACTGCACTTTCCTGCTGTTAATAGTTTTGTCATATGGCCTCAACAATATGAAATGGACATTTTGGATAACTTAACAGCTGGGTACAGGCTTCTAAAAAGCAGTAACTGGACTTGCAGTCCTGTTAGTTATGCATGGCTGCTGCTTGTTAAAGTGCTACTGTGCAAAAGCTGAAACACTGGAACTGCTTGCTTGCAGAACCAGGAAGACTATGCTGTCTGTAACAGTCAAATTTCCAAATGTAAGTTACTAACACCCTGTACAACTGAAAAGATATTTAGAGTTTAAACAAAAGCTGTAAAAAATTGTAGCATAGGCCTTTATGGGCAACAGAGAAAAGTGCTTGTTATCATTAGGAATTACGAGGCTGCATTTTTTAAAAGAGCTCAGGGGGGGTGAAGTACAGAATTACATTAAAAAAAAAAAGTATCAGACACCAAATGGTACATTCAGAATGGTCACAGATAGAATACTTCAGCAGAAGTTGACTGACAGTCTTTTTCAAGTGTGAAAAGGGAAATGTATGGCCATTCAGATAATCGTATGCTAAATGACTCATTTATGTAATTCAGATCATTAAAAAAATAATAATCAGACTTAGATAAATTAATAATAAACAAGCCTTATTTTTATAAAATAATTTTTACAAATGATCCTCATCTTTCAGACCTAAAAAGCCTTTGTATTGCAAC
>JANHGN010036335.1:0-28052 GCA_024605025.1 Megaceryle maxima | reverse complement strand
AGGGTCACCCAGGGCAGCCCACACAGCAACAGATCCAGGGGGGGCTGGAAAGTCTCCAGAGCAGGAGACTCCACAATGAAAAACATCAAACAACTGCCGTACAGTTTAGGCTGCACTAGTACAACTTTCAAGTCTTGACGTGAATTTTATTAGCAGTAATTTCAAATTCACTGGCAGATCACTGATGCAAACATTGACTAGTATCACATCTGCCACTGACCCCAGCAGCAATCCCTTAGAAACATCAGCTTTCCCACTGACAACCATCATGTAAATTTGGGGGTTTTTTTCAGGTCTAATTCACAGAATATCTGCTCTACTGGTACCAGGAGTAAATATTTGACTCCAGATGTCAAGCAGCTGCAAATGTTGCATGGCTAAATAGCAATGTTGCTCTGTGCTACATTTATTAAGTAATCTTTCTGTCAGACTTCCTCAAAGAATGGTATCAGGGATGTCTGACAAAAGCTGTTTTCCATGGGCTGCCCCAGTCTGTATCCATCAGGATCTTCTCGCTCAGCCTCCCCTTGACTGTGGCTCCTAAAACCTTCATTTCCCCCTGCTCCCAGAGCCTCCTTCAGCCAATCATTCTCTGAAGGTCCCTGTCCTCACACCCTGGTATCCACAATCCTGTCACATGGTACCACATCATCTCCAGCCCCTTGGTTTTCTCCCATCATCTGCCTCCTTTTACCTCTTTTCCTCGAGCCTGTATCTTTGTGGCACATGTACAATGCTCAGCTGGAGATTAAATGAAGCAAAGTCTTCCCTAAGTTGTGCTAAACAATTTTTCCCTACCTTCTCTATATGGAGTAAAAAAAAAAAAGTGCATAAATACTTTTTTACCTTTCCCTGATGTCCCATGTTCTTCACATTCTTCCCATCTATTTGCACTGGCTGCTCCTAATGGACAAAGCTTGGGAACAGCAATTGCCTGGTTTTTCCCTTGTAGGGAAAAGACAACAACCTCCTTGATACTGGGGACAGAGTGAGGGATGGAGCAGCAGTGAGATCAGAGAGGTTTGGTTATCCCAACTTGTGGAAAGATATTGCCACTGGGACAGTTGTCTGATATTTGGCTGTGGATCTGGGGCTTGAAATGGTTCCCTTGAAATGGCAGGAAATTCAGCCCAAGAGCTGCAAGCATTTTGGGGACACCCTGCCCGTGGCTGTAAAATACACAACAGACTCGAGCTCAGTGTAGACAGATGAGTGGATTGTGTTGCTCACCATAGATTTTCTGAATTCCTTGGAGGTCATCCTGGGGCAGTTTGAAGTTGTGTGTTTCCATGTACTGGTAGAAAGGAGCCATGATAGCACTGGGGTCGTTGGAGTGTTCCAGACCCAGTGCATGTCCCAGCTCATGGACTGCGACCAGAAAGAGATCGTTCCCTGTGGAAGGAAGGCACAGCCAGGTTAGTCCACAGCCACAGCCTGACACAATCCCAAGCCCCACTTACTCCTAAAACAAGAAGCAAATGCTTTGCTACCCTATTGCACAGCAGGTCACAGTGCCAGCTCCTGCGGAGACGGGTTTAGTCCTGAAAGTCTGTGCAGCAGCTTTTACAGTCATTGTCACAGAATGGGCTGGGGGCTCCTAGCCTGTGACCACCCATGAGCACCCTCAGACAAGTTAAAAAAGGCAGCTGCTCGGAGTGAAAGGCAGATCAGTGATCAACTTGTAGACTCTTTTGTAGAGAGTTTACAAACAATGGCCACTCTGATACCACTGCCTCCTTATCTGAGTCCTGCTGGGAAAGGTGAGAGCACTGCCCGTCTGCTAATCAACAGGGTACATGATGGGAAGGGAGCTTCATTCCCTTCCTGGGTCCTCTGGTGCCATGCTCTGATCTGACCTGGACCACCAAATCCCAGGGGAGATCTGTAAGGAACGTGGCAAGGCAGGAGGAAGGACAGAGAGGACCGGGGCTGACACCCACCGTAGCGTGTGTAGTACCTGGGACAACCCCATCTCCTCTAGCACAGGCTCCTCAACATGCTTTTACTTTGCTGGACTTCCTGGCACTGCCATGTCTGTGGGAGGAGGTGAGCTCAGGTAGCACCATCCTGCAGGAGGCAGAGCCACAGAGGGAAAGGTTGGAATAGATCCCAATGGCAGGAAGGAGAAGGAAGGAGGAAAGAAGGGACATGCTCCTGACAGGAAGAGAAGGAGCCTTTTGGTCCAGAAGAGAGTAGGAATGTGAGGTAGGGGTACCTTCAGCTCTGTTACAGGCATACACTCCTCTTCAGTCCCACGGATCTGGGACCCTCACTTCCTTGATCTAGTGTGGTCCCTGGATGTCCTACTCCATGAGGGCACCTTAACATGGGAGCTGACACAGGCAACGCTGTGTGAGGGATGAAGACACAGCCAACAATGACAGATGTGAAAGTCTCCCCATGCCAATCAAGTGTCTGATCCCTCAATTCTGCCTGAACTGGGCTTCTCTGTGGTTTTTTTCCCTCGCATGGCACAGCCCAAGAACACTTGCAATCAGACACGGGAGAAAAGAGCTGTCAGTGGCATCTCAGTGCCTGCTTTGCAGCATCTCCAACCAGTGTATCTCCACTCTCCACATCTCCAAACTGCACCTATCTCAGAGGTGACAAAGTTCAGTTTTGTGTACGTGTCTGAGCTCCCATTGGGACAGGAGGTGCCACGGTGTCTCCTGTAGAATGACATCCACTTTTTCAATGTTTATTGCTTTGCTGTTACCCAGAAAACCATGACAAAAGAGGTTCAGGGCTCTGCAAGTCTTCACATCAGGGTGCTCTGCCAGCATCTCAAGATACATGAAGTCAGTAACAAACAGGTCATACCTACCCCACCAGAATGGTTCCATTGTCTAAACATTTGAGTTGGGGGGCGTAAGCACCTGAATATGCAAGACACATTAAGATATGCAAATGCATTCCAAATAAATATGCAAATACATTTGTTCAAATACAAATGTCCAAAAATATACAGGGGCTAAAGTTTAGCCATAAATGTATTTAAAATTCCAGAATTTCTGGATTTGGGAAATTCAAACAGGGACTTATTTAATAATGTTTTTTTCATGCATTGCTGAAAAATTTGGTGTGTGCAGAATGAGTCAATAAAAGGTCCAAAGGATGGTATAAAATGCATTAAATAGCTTCCTGGTAAAGTTTGGAGGACTGATGGCTCTTTGGTGGTTTTCAAAACAACTCAAGCTGAGAAGATGCTCCCAGTTTTCAAAAGAGAGTCAAAGACTCAAAGTCCTGTTGAAAACTAAATGGACTTCTTTCCTGTATCACTTAAATGCTCACGAGAGCATAGTTTTCATTGCTACCACAACTACTCACAGGTGGAATTCTCTTGTAAAACTCACTCTGTACTGACTCACTGAGATTTCAGGACAGTATTCTCATGAATTTCATCTCTGTACTGAGTGACTTTTACTACAGGCTCACAGGCTGTGCCCCTGCTAAGTGCTAGAAGACTTTTTCCCTTGCCAATTTGGTGGCATTTTCCTCCTTGCACTCCCAGGACATCTAGAACTTGCCTCTATCTAATCTACATATAAGCAAATAACTTACAGAAAGTTTTATGTGCTAAGCCTTTATCAGGAGAATAAGATCAGACACTATTTCCATTTAAATTGGTTTTAAATAGGCTTTAATCACTTGTTTCTGTCCAGTAGGTGACAGTACAGACAGAGCCATCACAGCTCCAAGCTAAGGGCTGTGAGAAAAGTACACTGTCCCCTCCACAGATCTGCAAGAGACTTGAAAGGAGCCTGTACCTCCCAATTTTTTCCCTGTTAGCCTTGACCTTAGTCTCTGACCTTCATGTTCTCCACAGTTCTTGTCCAAATAGCATTTTTAACGCTGTCCATCTTCTTGGAGCAAAACTTGGAAAGGAGAACTAATAGCCCAGTGCTTGATATTTTGCTACTCATATGGCAATAAGTTCAGGCAATCAGATAAAATTCCTTAATTTCCTGTTCAGCCCCTTCACCCAAGACCCAAGATCATGACACAAGTAAAACAACTTTTCAGTGTATACCAGCCACCTGGGTGAGAGAGTAGGGTGAAGAAGGAACTGACTATCCTTGCTTTGTATGTGTAGGAAAAGGCCCCAAGAGAAATCCAACCTTTTCTGCTGGTTTGCACCATCTGTATAAAATAAATAGGTCTGGTGAGAGACCTGCCTGAGCTTTCTCCTTCCTGATTCTCAGGAGGCATCCAAAAGTCCACCAATAAACAACAGAGAGGATGACCCTGTAAAACTGGCAGGGGGGTGGTTAGGGGGAATTTGGTTCACTGGGTGAAATAATTTGACCTGCTATGCTAAAACATAAAGAAACACAATTTAGCTTTCAAGTTGCTGATGAGTTTTCCTTACCAAAACAATGTTGTCACCAGAGAAAGTTAGAACTGAGGACACACCTATAACAACATAAAAGCATCACCTATTACCACGATGCCAAGACAGGTGACTGCTGATCTGACACACACTCTAACAGGTCTGTACTCCCTATGCACACACCAGGCACAGAATACACATGACTTGAAACATACTTTTTACTTGAAGTGTCTTAATTAAACATAACCTAAATTTGTGTTCAGAATAAGCTTTCTGCTAGCTGATGTATTCCCAGTTAAGCTAACTTACTCAAGATAAATTGCAACAGAATCACACACTGTAACCAGTTCTTTGGTTAAGAACTCTCAAATTGTTACTATATACTACCTTGGCCTGCAGAGATAAGAAACACATTTTATTGCAGAGAACATTGTCATCACAGATAAACTGATTTATAGATGATCCTCCTTCAAGTCATATACTTCCATCACTCATGCTT
Organism: Megaceryle maxima; assembly: GCA_024605025.1. Classification (NCBI taxonomy): domain Eukaryota; kingdom Metazoa; phylum Chordata; class Aves; order Coraciiformes; family Cerylidae; genus Megaceryle; species Megaceryle maxima. The sequence goes on along the minus strand of JANHGN010036335.1, from coordinate 23,223 downwards.
CTGTGATTTTCATCTTCAGATGGAAAAAATGGCTGTTAAGTCACATAACAGTCATCTTGAGAAAGGTTTTGCTTTGTGAAACTGCCTCCTTGTACAGTTTCATTCATTTTAATTATGCACATCCCTATCAAAACCTTTTCTTTATTTGGCTAAGTAACCCATTGCCTAATAGGGTATCCAATTGCAGTAGGTCAGCAAAAACACTGATTAAATGCCTATCAGTTTACAGTAAAAGGTCACGGGGATACTCTTATGGCAATATTTAGGAAATGTTGTGCCAGGGAAGGTTTGGATATCAGGAAAAATTTCTCTCCTGAAAGCACAGTGAGGCACTGGAGCAGACTGCCCAGGGAGATGGTGGAGTCACCATCCCCAGAGGTGTTCAAAAAACATGTAGATGTGGTACTTCAGGACAGGGGTTAGTGGTCAGGGTGGTGTTGAGTTGACGGTTGGACTTGGTGATCTTTAGAGGTCCTTACCAACCTTAATGATTCTACAGTTACAATCAGTATTAATCCTTGAGCACAGTTGTGTATATAGCTGCAGTGAGTGCAGACAGACTCTGCAGAGCACACAGCACAGAGTGTAAATCCAGGAGAGAGCTTTTAAGACAAGAGAAGTACAAATAACATTGTGTACCTGATTAATAATAGGAAAAGTGACTGTGAATTTCTGGTCTTTGTCATATTAGTTTTATACTTTATGAACTTTCATCATGCTAACACATCTATGTATTGCAGTTTACTCAGACATGATTAAAAAGACATATGAAGGTTAAATTTTGAAATTTTATTAAAGTAAGAATGATACTGAAGAAGTCAGATAGTTAGTTATAACAATGGCACGCCTAGGGCAATTACAGAAAAGATGGTGTGAACTAAACATGCTTTAAGTAGACCAAAATGATCCCTCCAACTGTAGAGACAACTGTTCTCCAAGCATAACTTAAAGAAGCTTTAGGGCTACTCTAAGCTATGCCTTGGTTCTTGCATCTTCAGACCTGGTAGACTTGAACTGTCAAACAGAGGAACGTGTGATTTGTCCGTACTCCTCCCTTCACCTCCACAACATGCTCTGCTCAGGAGAAGCTTTTCCATCTTCTGAAGCCCCCGAGGTGATGATACAGCCTTTCCATGTGTTTGCATCAAATGAGATGTGCAAAACAGCTTTTCCATCTGGAAAGGAAGAAAATACATGTTAAAAAGAAATACCAGTTTCATTTTGTTCATGATCTTTATAAATGTAGAAATTAGTATGGTGCATCTTAAGGACTTTGTGAAAACTCTCAAGAGTGTCTTTAAAGAGCTTCACTTAGGAAAGGAGGAGGGATATGCAGTCTTAACAGATACTGTACCACAGTCATGTTAACAAACTGACCTCCATGAAATCAAGTGACTGCAGAAGGACAAAAAACTGTGTTATGTTACCAATCATCATGGAAGACAGGCAGCCTATCCTGCTGTCCCCAAAAAGCAGTATCCAAACTAGGTCTGTTAGTTGTGTTACAGACGTGATTAACAGTGCAAGCTGTGCTTTAGCTGACGTGCCACAGATGGTGTTATGAGGACCATCTCCTGTAGAAGAAATTCATAGGAAAAATAGAAAACATCTTTCTGGAATGATGAGACTAAAACTGAGTGAGTGATGTGGAGGCAAGAGTGGGCAGCCAGAGAGAGTGGGAAAGTCGTGACTGCTTCAGCTGGCTCAGCAGTCTGACATTCAATGGAATAAAGAGTGTTCTGTTGAAAAATTTTCCCCTGTCTTTTACAAAGGTAGCTTATAACTCCATAAGCAATTCAATACCAAAGAATTACCAATCTCAAAATGAAAATTTGCTTATATTAGCAGATCATTTCCTAATTTGGTAGAACAGATGGTAAGGGAAAAAAAAAACCCACATTCATAAAAGCATGTAACACGTAGAGGTGACTTTTATTCCATCAGCCTTGAAAAGAAGCTATGCTTTTAAAAGTATGTAAATGCATCAGGGTCTACAGACAGACTTTAGTACTTGACCCAGCTGTTGAACAACCAGAAGGTCACTACAAATAACAAATAAATTGAAACAGTTACATCTGGCCCAGTGTGTTCCATCTGGCAGTGTGGATACAAACCAGTCTGGGCTATGTGGGACTCTTGATTCTGTTTTTGCCAGTCACTCCTGGTTCTGGCAACAGAGAAAGTGCTATTATGGAAGGTAAAAGTGTAGCTCATTGCCACAAAGAGGGTGTTTTCTACCTAGGACAGGAGACTTACTATCTGCATCCTACCATGACACAGAAGGTCCCTGATGGAGCTGTAAAGACTGAGTAGCTCTGAGAACTGGGATGTAAGAGACGTTCCCCCCCACCCCAGAGTGCTGTTCTTGGTGGATTTGAGTAGAGAAGACCATACTAAACTGTCTTCAAAGCTCATGCTCTTCCTCAGGAACAGAAGAAAAAAAAAAAAAAAAAAGAAAAAAAGGAGAGTAGTTTAAACAGCTCCCAAGTTTGCAACTTGGTTGTGGTATCAAAAATCTAGAGTATTGGGTGTTATATCACTGGCTGATGCTGCAAATCCACCTCTGACTGCTATGACCAACAAACTCTTTTTAAGAATTCATCCATTTTTCCTATTTTCTCTTCCTGAATGCCTGTTATTTTACTCCTCTCCCCTTTGGCAAGTGGAATGCAGCAAGTTTGTTAGAGATACTGCTGCATTTTGGCTCACTTCACATCATCTGTTTCTGCTTTACAAAGGAAAGAGGCAAAAAGAGACTTTTTGGCTCACCTTGATTCTCATGACCTGCTGGTTTTTACAGTTGGTTTTTTTCCTTCCTTTTTGAGGGAATGACACATCATTTTGATGTTTACTAGCTCCTTCCTAGATCACATTCCCTGTGAAAAGAAGTACAATATTTTACTTTGATTATGCAGAAATCAATAGGATACTAAATACCTACATAACTGTATTCATACTCTGTGTATTAAACAATTACTGATAAATGTAATGGATAATAATTTTCTTTACAGAACACTGGGAACATCAGCTGTATTTACAAGCTCATTGTTTGAAAGCAGAATTTGCAGGTGATCCCTGGTGATGAATTTCAGGCTGTACTCAGTAATTAGCTCTCTCCATACTGCAAAGCTTTAAAATCCAGACTGCACTAGCACAGCACTACTGGCCACTTTATGGTTGTAAAACAACAGCACATGCAGCAAAAGAAAGTGTTACTTACAGAGATGCTGTCCAGTAGTGAGGCAGGATCTGAGGACAGAAGACTTCCATGTGTGCAGGTTGGGCTCTCTCTCTTCATTTTACTTTTGTAAAAAAAAAATTAATTTGCAAGTTCTCTATTTACAGCCTCCTATGTTGGATTGACAGGACAAGGATGAAATCTCAAACTGTTGCTGATTTAAAACCACCTGACTGGGTTTCTTTTTCCTGTGGCTGGCTGTTTTGAGACCATGTTTCTATATTCTTGCTCAAATTGGATTCAACATTAGTGTAGGATTTTAGAGAACTCTGGCTTTTGGGAATAAGTCTAAGCAGCTACAGGATGAAACCAATGTTAAGTAGGTATGTTCCACAGATTTAATACTGAACTGGACTTCTTCTACAAACAAAAGAACTGACCAACAGCATAACCTGGTGAAGTATCATAAAAAGGCCCAATAGAATAAATTGAAATTTTAATACAATTTATGCCCCACTTGACTTCCAACATCTATATGAAAGCCTTTCAAATAACAGGTCTTCTGTGTTAAAGGACACACACGAGTAACTTGGAAGCAGCTCTGACTTTTGCTCTGAAAAATACTGATGCTCATTTTCAACAACAGTGTCAGAAGCCTGAAAAATAATGATGGGTTCAAAATGCCATTTGTTAGAACAAAACTCTTTAGATGTGGAGATGTTCTGTACCTGAGAAATCAGAGAAAGAAAATTAAAGAAAGTATTTAACAGCCAAATAGCACAAAGATTATACAGGTATTGTGTTGTGAGTACATGTGCTCTCTGTCATGTTGCTTGTTATAATGATACTTTGTAGATTAGCTTTGCTGGCCTCAGCACTTCCATAGATAATCAACATGAAAAAAAATGTAGTAAAATAAGAAAGAAACGAGACCAAAAGCAAGAGTAAACACAGTAACCAGGAATTAATTGAGAAGAAAATACTACCAAGTTCTGGCAGTATGCTGGGTGAAGGTAGAGGGGTTAAGGGAAGCTGTTTTTTCTTTTTCAGCATGTGCTGTGTCTGTACAAGTCAGGTACATGGGCTTCAAGTAGACAGTAGAGAGTCAACCTAGAAAAGCAGATACCAATACAAATCTCAAAGAGAAAAGAAAGCAACAGCTGGATATTCTTCATTCCTCTTGGTCCCCTCCCTCCACCTAAACTATCATGATTATAATCAAATGGGATAAGGAATGTTTAGTTGGCAATGTTTCTAAAGTGACTGAAAACACGTGGAGCTCTGATAATAAAGAACTACCCCACCAGGGGAAAAAAATGCCAAACCTACTTACACATACTGCTTAATAGTAGGGGATCTGTTATATAATGTATTCTAACATGCATTTTGTGTTTAGAAGATTCATCTAGTGTATGATCATAGAAACCATGCACATTCTTGCATTAAAAAAATATTAATAATAATAGATGGTACTTCAAAACCATTATACATGGTGGCAAAAAATATTGCCAGCTACCTTTTTATGCACCCGTGAGTATCACCAGTCCTCCTTCAAGAGGAATCTCAGTATTAAAAGATTCCTGGTCTTAGAAAGGAATTTGGTGATGTAAAAAGAGACTTTTATAAGCTGAATACCTTGTTACAGCTCAGAACTGCTGTGAGAAATAACTGCAGTTTGCTCTTAAGCTATAGGAACTTAACTATGTTTGGCAATGCAAAGGAATTATGGAAAGATTTCGGTTGAAAGGCGTGTCTGAAGGTCGAGTTTGGCTTTCTGCTTCAAGCAGGGCTAATCTAATAACTACATCAGGTTGCACAGGGCATTATCCAGCCAAGTTTTGAAAGTCTCAAAGGATGGAGGCTCTACAGCCTCTCCAGGTGCAGCCTCGGAGTTGTACTGCTCTGTTAATGAAGAATTTTGTTCCTTTTGCCCACATGGGGTTTTCCTTGTTGCAGTTTCTGCCCATTGCCTTTTGTTCCTTTCTCTGCTCACCTCCAAGAAGTCTCTAACATCTCCTTGGGTGGAAGACTGCTACTAGACGCTTTCTCCCCACCCCATCCTCCTCCTCCTCACCAGGCTGAACAAGCCCAGTTCCCCTGGTTGCTTCTTGCTCCAATCCCTTATCTCAGCGCTCCTGTACTGGACTCTTCCCAGTTTGCTGACACCTTTCATATACTGGGGCCCTCAAACATCACATTCCATTCTTGCTAAACTTGAAACATCACCAGTTTCAACCATGCACTACCAACAGAAGTGAAGCTGGCTTTGCAAAAAGAGCCAGCTAAGGAATAAGAAAAGTTTTCTGGATTAAAATAGTGACAAAGAGCAGGAAGACAAAAAGGCAAGAAGTACAGGCAGGTAGGTTTGAAGAAATAAATCTCTACCCAGAATGCAGACACACTGTAGCTCTACTGTTGTTTTATGATCAAGGTGTGCATCTTGAAGCTGGAAAGGCAGCAGCCCTTTTTCCTGCCCCAGCTGACCAGCTTTTGACCAGCTTTTTTTGACCCAGCTTTTTTTGACCCAGCTACCTACTCTCATTTGGACCCAAAGCTGGGGCAGCTCTAAGGTAAATTGGACCAGGAGAAAGGAAGAGAAGGACAAACAACATTTGGCTACATCCATTCCCTTGTCTGTTTCACAGTGTGGCCACTTCAACCTCCCCATTGTTCAAAGGGGAAGAAAGAGAAAGAGATGCTGGGAAAAACACGACAGTGATGGGAAGAAGCACGAACATAACCCTTGTGTAGGAGTTCAAGCTGAGTGGACACCTAAAGCATCAGACTGGCAACCTGGAGCACTAGCCTGAAAACAAAGTTCCAGAAGCTGAGAACAAAAAGCACGATACTTAAATACTGTTTCTCATTCAAGGTCAAATTATTTAGGGCTCTGAAAGACATTCATCCCTCCAAGAACCAGGCATCTGAACAGGGAAAGCAATACACTCATTGCTTAAGACAATATGTAGAACCACCACCTTTTCTAGCTAGACACAGTCCATAAAGTACACTGGCATTGCTCAGTAATTGCATTTTTAGGGAAGAAACCTTCCATGTTGTATGTCTAATGGCTTCTAGGGTATCCAAGACAAGTAAGCAGATTCAAGTACTCAGATGTGACAGTAAAGGCAACAAGTATCAGAAGCACAGGACATCCACTGCAAGACACCTAAGATGGGCCAAAAGGAGAAAGGCAAGGGTCTGTCTGAATGGGACAGGTGCCACACAGAGACACTGCTGTGACAGAAATCTGCCAACCTCTGGGCAATTTGAAGAACTTTGAACTCAGAGTAGGGATAAAAAGAGTACCAGGACATTCACATTCAAGCTCATATTAATTTGGTGCACATGATTTCTTAACAAGAACAGTCCAAGCTGTGACAGCAGAGTGGCTCTCAAAGCCTGTGTTCATGTAACTGAATTACACTGCAAATGCAGAGGTGAGAGAGAGGATCCCATCCTTATCAACAGGGACCAAAAATGTCCAAATAATTAAGAAGGTTTGTGATATTAACACTGTCAGGACAGAAAACAGTAAATCTTCAGTGAAGATACCACTTTGAACACACTGATTGGCAGATTAAATGTCATCTCAAAGCCATGTGTGACCAATCCCCCCCAAACAGGTACAACAGGCTGTCATGCTCACTGGCTATCAGTAAGACTCTCCTCCAAAATTAGCTACTCTAATCAAAAGTTTCTCCTTGAGATCCTTGCTGAACATTCACATTAGTCAGCTTACACATTATTCAGCTGTCCTGAAAAACCTGCCCAGGTTCCTGAACATATGCGATGTCCAGATGGTGGCTTCAGGAGTGCTTACTCTGGTTGTCCAAGTAGATGCCCACTGAAGCAAAGCTAGTCCTTGTGGTTGAATCACAGAGAAAAATCTGTCTGGTTCCTCTCCTCTGTGGCAAACAGAAGCCTCCCCAAAAGGTGGTTCAGGCCCTTTTCCTCCACAACCTGTGCAGAAGGTTCTGCACTCATTAGCACTTAAACTGACCCGTGGGCTTTCATCTCCTGTGACCCGTGGGCTTTCATCTCCTGTACTGCTTCTGGCAGGTTCTTGTAAACACTGGCACTCCATTGGGATGGCTCTTCTTCAGAAGTCCTGAACAAGAAGCTTTCCAAGGAAGCCTCTGGAGGAAGCCACCAGGGACACATCTGTTGCAATGCTTACAGGATTTGTTTATTTGCTGTTCATTAGCAAAGCTCAGCATTTCTTGCCAGTATCTAATGAGCAGTCACAGTATTAATCCCACATCTAGAAAGAGAACTCGATAGAGGTGTGGAGCTGTACAGTGTGGGAGAGTACCTGGAAGAGAGGATACAGAAAGCTGAATCCCATGAACTGCAGAAGCATCAAACTTGATGTGAAGTTGAGTTACACTACAGTAGCTCTGGGAATAACCTGTCAGCTGGGGTTGTTTCCTGAAGAAGCTGAAGCACGCTCCCACTTACAATGCCACACTACAAGCAGATGATGGGGAGGGTCTGAGGGCTCAACTCTAGGAATGCTGGATAAAAAAATTCTAGTGATCCCTGGCAGGGCATGGATACCTCAGTACTTACCTTGCTTTAGCATTAAAAAGGTTCTCTAAATGCCTTCCCTAAACCAATTGTGCTGCACTCTAAACCTTCTACTACTGCTTCAGTGCATTTCCTGACCAGCATGACTCAAACATAAGCTCTGGAATGAAATTTGGATGGCAAAGGAAGACTGACAGCAGTATGAACCTTGCAGATGGGATAGACCCAGCAGTGGCAGTTCCATTTACCCACCCTCTTTGCACCAGTGCTAGTAAGTCACAGGCACTGCCATCTACAGTGATGGCTGGAGAGCAAGTAATGTCACCAGCAACAGAGGAATTTAATTAATAGCTCTATACAGCTACATCTATATAGCAAATATCTGCAGTGGGTTGGCAGACACCACATATTTAGCAGTACAGTGTTGACAAGATTCATGACACCAATGGTTTTTCACTTTTAAAAGATCATGAAGAAGATTTGCCTGGGATTATAATTGATACTACTTGCAATGTTAAACTGGAGATTAAAATTCACTTCCTGTAATTAACCTGGATTAAAGAAATGCTTGAGTAGTCAGAGGGGTATAAAAGCAATCAAGTGTAACGTGGGTATTTAAACTGACAGAACTTTCAGTCACTGGGGATTCCTTTCCAACCTGTGGTTGGGGATGCATACATAGATAGTGATGATTTTCATATAAAGGCTAGGAAATACTTGATTTGGCCAGTTAATAATGAATTTCATGCAGCACTTCTATGCTGAGCCAAACTGAGGAAGATACCGAGGCGGCCAAGGGAAAGAAATCCCTGAACAGCCAAATCTGTTTAGCCTTTCAGGCACAGGCTTTGCTGCCTACAGTGAGCAACATATGTCAGCAGCTTCTGAGATGGGCAGTTTGAGGTTTGCTTGGCTGTTTCTACAGTACATTTCAAGGGAAAAAAAAGCCCAAGACTTGGAGAAACTTGAACAAGGTCACCTTTGCTGTCCCTTCTGGTAATGCAAGCCATCGGGATACTGAGATTGCCAGCATGGACATGTACTTAGTGGCCAAACACCACATCCAAGCAGTCAAGAGAGGCCACCTGGTCTGTGAGCAGCTACACACCATGTACAGCTAGAAGACAGCAACACCAAAAATGGCTCAAATTGTTTCCAAGTGCCCACACATCTAAGCCTAATAAGCCAGAGCCCTCGCTGCTGCAAGTCTAACCTCAGGGACAAGCTAAAGGCCAAGAGCTGCATTTATTTCTACTGAGGAGCAGCTTCCAGTAAGGTAGTCCTCATAATTGTGACCATTCCAGCTGCTCCTCATGAGGGGTTGTGGAGATGATTTATTTCTAAGTGTTAACCACACGCCTCCTGTTTGCCACATCACTTCTCTCATTTGCCTGGATCCTTCCAAATGGAAATATTCTGCTTCGTGCTTCTAAGTGCTCCCATTGACATTCTCATCTGAGAACTTACATGAATTCTGTATCACATAATACCAGTGAATAAGGACTGCTCCAGGAGGTCAACTTCCTACCTGGTTTTGCACATCCTCATTGTAACATTACATACAGTAACCTTCCACGGCATGCTTATGGGAATCACAGAATTGTCAGGGTTGGAAGGGACCTTAAAGATCACCCAGCTCCAACCCCCCTGCCATGGCAGGGACACCTCCCACTAGAGCAGTCTGCTCAGAGCCCCATCCAGCCTGGTCTTAAAAGTCTCCAAGGATGGGGCCTCCACCACCTCCCTGGGCAACCTGTTCCAGTGTCTCCCCACCCTCATGGGGAAGAACTTCTTCCTAATGTCTAAATTGAATGTCAGAGAAGGCAGTACAATTAGGATGATAAATCAACAATCGGGAACTTGAAGGTACAGTATAACCTGGCTAAAGAAACTGTACGTGTGAGTGGAACTGTAACTAATACCCAGGGGGCAGGAAAACTTTGCATGCACTTTGAAAGCCTATGCAGGATCAATTCTTCACAGCAGAAGAGAAGTGTTGGTGCACGTGCCCCTATTTCCACAGTCCCAGAAAGACAACTGACAGCTTGTTATGATTATACTAATAATTTTAAGGGACATAGCAATGGTCATGCTGTCCACAAGGGGCAGAATCAGTATAATGATCACACAAAAAAATAATGAGCATATAAATCCCACCTAACTATCCACTAGCTGATGTGATAAACTGCCAATCAAAGCTAGCAGATTACCACAAGGTATCTTCACAAGACAGAAGCTTTCATGAAGAGGACACAGCACGTTCTCCGTGTACAAATCAGAGATGGATGTTTTCATAGGAAGTTCTGTTCACATCAGTCTTCATTTTTTCAGCCCTGATGGGACATGATGTGAAATGTTTTGCTTTTATCCATATAATCTGCACTGCTAGTAAAGACTCCCAAAGAGTTCTGTGGAGTGAGAGCTGCAATCCAAACACGGACTTACTGAAACTCGCCAGGTGCCACCACACAGCAAGACAAATGTAAATCAATAAAAGCAAAACTTCACATTGTACTAGTTTGTAACAGAACTATGTGGACTAAATAGATCAGCCAACTATTCTAAGGACCTACAGTGCCAGTTTCACCATCCCGGTCTGTTGACCAGAGATTTGTGTCTCCAACTGTTGCAAGGCTAAGAGAGCTTTGAGGCAGATGGTTCAAATTTTCCCTTCAAGCAATACACATTCTCATCAGGAATGGAACCTTCTACATGGTGGTGTTTTGCAGGTTGATGTACAGATACTACTGTTACTTCATGGCTATTTGAAGATTTCTATAATCACTGCAGGGAAGCTGAATGGCCAAACCAGTTCCTTTTTCTGCATGTGAATAAATGAGAGCTTTGCTACTCATCTGCTAGTAGGGTATTTTTAATCTTTCACTGTGAAACTTCTTCAGTTCCATAATGAACATGCCCATTGCCCCAAAATGCATATCACAAGGATAACAGAGACCATGTTTGAAGAAATACTTCCTGATAAGAAGGCAGTATTGTCCTTATTAACACTTTCTTTCCAATGAAAAAAAGAGGCAGTGAACTGATCGCAGTGTGGGAAACCTCTGCCCAAGAAGAAACCCTTGAAGATCTGCTAGCAGCATTTCAAGTACAACACATCCAAAGTGAGAACCTGGAGTTAGAGAGAGCTTCACTGACAAGAAACAGTGAAACCAGACAGAAAGACCTTCCTAAAAAGGTCTGGATCATCCAGTGAGGAGAGAGGACTTTTCCACATTTGCACACCAAGGCTGAGAACACGGGCAAAACCAAATTCCTTGCGTTTACCACATCTGTACTGCTCTGACTACACTCACGAGTGCACATCAACCCCTCAAATACCAGTTACATGCACTTTAAGGACACGAGTCATGACAGTCACTCAGGACACAAGAGAAATACATCATGCTATTGGAAGAGCCACGTGGATACTGCATAAGAAATAGCTTTTGTAACAAAAAGTGACCCTCTACTCATTGCATACATTGTTCTCAAACACCATCCTAAAAACTATTAAAAAATTATTAAAAAAACTCCACAAAACACACAAAAAGTGATAATGTATCTTAGAACATCCTACCCAGCAGAAAATTTTCCCCAGAGCCATCCCTGCCAGTCTCTAAGCTGCTGCCCAACCTTGCTAAGCTTATCATCAGAAGGAAGCTTTTTGTGTGGAAAGAAAAACAAGTACAACTTGTCAAAACTTTCCCCTCCACCTTCCTCTAAGGAGCTTCTATCCCAGACACCAGCACGCCCAGGTCTCATACAGGGGCTTACCTGGGAAGGTATATTCAGCACACAAGCCTCACACCCCACAGTTGAGATCAAATAGCTATAAGCAGATGGAACTCACACAGACCACCCATAAAGCACAAACCCACCCAACTGCTGCAAAAGCAGCTCTCAAAAGTTCATCACTTGGTCTCTGCGAATCCTGATCCTCAAGAGAAACCTATAAACTATAAAAAACCACCAGCCACAAACCTAGGAAGAAAAAATTAACAGCATTTCAAGATAGCAAGACACTGCTTCTCTGCCACATCATAACCTCCCACACTGTCCCCCCTCCACATCCCACAGGCTGTAATCAATCTCTCTCTCTCTCTCTCTGCCTACATCTAAGCCAGTCATTTAAACACATCATGAACCCTACCTGTCTTTCCCTGAGAAGACAAATACATATCCTTTCTGCTTTCCTACACATTAGCATCCTCACATCCAACTGCCAGCTCCATTTCCTTGCAGAGATGATCTGATAGATACTGACTCGAAACTCTGAGGGATTTTCTTAATCTGCATTCCATTCTGAAAACTGTCACTTTTAGGTCAGGCCTGAAGGTGGCTTCCATGCCTGAAAGCTTTTCTCCTTTCCAAACTACACATTTGAGTCTAATGAAAGACATTAGCTCTGCATATGTCCTTAGACATCATGGCCATATCCATGCTAATATGTTTTCACACTGTTTAAAAACCAAGCCATATTTACATTTGAAGAACATTTCTAATCCTCATAAAATGTTTCAAATTGTGATTTTTGAATCCCTAAAGGTTTAAAAGATGTGTTGTCCTTCCCAAACCACTAAATCTGTGGAAATTGGAGTGATATTTTGTGAGGCCACTGTAAAATTCTGGGGTTTTTTCCAACTTAAACTTTAGAAGTCATCACTTTCCTCAATCAAAGGTTTGAAAATAGATGGGGAAGTGCTGCCATTAGAAAGCAAGATAAAGACAGAAAGATGCAGAAACTCTAAATTGTTTAATATCACACAAATGGTTGTCCTAATCATCAGACTTCTTTAAAAAATTAGTCAGCCCCAATCGCCGATGGGAGGACTTATGACCATACTAAGACTGTGGGACAACAAATATGGATCAAAACAACTTGACATTCAAATGTCTTCACACTCTCAACTTTCTCTTCATCATTACAACTAACTCTAATTGCCCTCTAAGTATTCCATGAGATACAGAGTATATTTTCAACACTTTCTTCCCCTTTTCCCTCCCAGAGCCGTGGTTTCTGCGGCAACTATGGTCTAGACCTTCAGAGATGTAAAAATCCATCAGAAACACACTTCTGTCACTCTTAACATTCACACGTGTGCACGGAGGCACGCAGAGTCACAAACTTACTAACAAAATTATTTACCCATAAATAAACAAGAGTTTAAAACAGGAGGTGAAAGCTCCATTAACCAAATACTTCAGGCTTGAAAAGCCCGTCGAGGTGTCTACGTTCAACTTATCTTTGTTCTGAAAAATGACCTGTGCTCTTACCATCATGATTTGAATTTCCCAGGGTCCACGGCTCGTCTGAATCGAAGTGAGTATCTCCTCCTATTCCTGGTCCAGGAAAGTAAGCATGAGCTAGAAATCCACCTTCTCCATCAAACGGAGAACTGTCTCCATGGAAACCAGAAGCAAAAAATATCATAATATCTGCCTCCTTTCTGTCATTTTTAATTTCATGGTAAGGGACCTCTTCGAAGGTAAGTGGTGTCACTCTCTGCCAAACATCAAATGCCTGGCGAATGGCTCTCCTTGTATCAATCTCTCCAACCTTGGGGGTATAGTTGTGTACACTGTGAAGGAGAAAGAAGGGTGGTTTAAATCTGCAGAACAGATTCAAGACTTCTTATTAGAATTCCACATCTACAGTTTCCATTTCCAAAGGATCTTTATTTTTTGCTGACACGACTTTGTGCATTTGCTATTACAAATAAAGTTGCCAAGAAACCCACAGCCCAGATCCAAAGTCCACACTTATTAATAAGAATCTCCCCAATACTTTGACCAATCTCACATCCCTTCCTAAAAACCCGACCACCTTTCAAATCCTGGTATAGGCAGCTAAGTAACTTCATTTTTAAATGTAAATTACTTCAGATTTTGTCTGAAAATACCATGCTCAAATGAAATCCAGTATATGGAAAAAAAAACCAAAAACCCCAAACTATTAAAATTCCTTTTGAGAATCAAACCTTGCAGTACATACAACCTTCCTTACATCACATTCTCAGGACTACTCAAAATAAGAGCTCCCAGGAGTGATGGACCTGCCAGTTTTCAAGCCAGTCCATGATAGCTGATGATACAAAGGCGGTTTTGGTTTTGTTTTGGGGATTGGGTTTTTGGTTTTTGTGGGTTTTTTTTTTTTTTGGTTGATTTGGTTTGGGGGGAGTAGGGGAGTTTTAACTGCATTGTTGTAAACTTCAGATTAAAGAGTGCTGCTCGTGGGATGTTTTTTGAGTCTATTACATACACACACAAGACTTATTAACTTAGCTTGGGGAATATGAAATAACTATGGCACAGAAACAACTTTCACTCTAATGAAACTGCCTCAATTTAATATAATTGATTGACAGATGAAAGACACTGTAATTTACCAGTGGTAAAACCACTGTGTATCACTGGAATGGCACACTGCAGATACTGAAACTGGAAAGTGAAACAACTACTAGAAATGAAACCATCTGCCAACCTGCTTCCTCTAGTTATGTATACACTTAAGATATGTTTTATTTAAATGATTATATACCAGCTTTCCTTCAGGTCCAGACAGGGTTGGAAGAAGGATCTGAGTCTCAGATCTTCATATACAGAATGTGTCCATCCACAATTTGAGTTAAAGGCTTTGAGCAAGCTGCTCTAGTGGGAGGTGTCCCTGCCCATGGCAGGGGGGTTGGAACTGGATGATCTTTAAGGTCTCTTCCTACTCAACCCATTCTGTGATTATTGGTAGAAACTTTGAACTAGTCCCCAGGATTAATGCCTCTTCCAGTCTCTGCAGTCCCTCCTTATTACCTGAAGTACCCTCCTCCACCTTTCTCAGAGCTCTCAGCAGAAGCAAGTGTGCCCCAGCACCTAATTCTATTTCCCTTCACATCATCATATTTCTTCCTACACATTCTGGCACATTCCCTGTGCTGGTCACTCACATTTCTACCTCTTCACCACAGACTCTCTGTATTGCTCACCCCTATCTTCTCCTTAATGTCTACATTCCTCTTCTGCAACCTCCTTTCCCTCTCTAAAAACAAAAGGCTATACTTTCAGCTGAAGGGGGCTTAATTTTATTTTGAAGTGACATTCTTCTTGTCAGAAACTTCCATTGACATAATTCAGCAATTGCCTTTCAAAAGCAAAGGGCCTAAAGAAAACACTTCTGTGGGACGTAACTGTCACTACACGATACTCTTTTGACACCTGTAGGCCACTTCAGCAGGTCTGAGTCTGGACAAAAGCAAGAGTTCTACTAGATGAGCATAAGTAAAACCTCTGCAAAAAAAAAAAAAAATTCAGTAAAATGTTGCAAATCAGTAGCGGGAGAAAGCATCGTGACTTTGGACAACGATGTTCCTTCTGCTTTAATGGTTTGGTTAAAGAAGACAACTAAGGACTAGAGCCTTAGATATCTGAAGGAACAGAAAGGTGACTACTAGGATTTTCCTGCCATAATTACACAAAATTACCCAGTGGTAATTTTGGCTGGGATTTAGGCATCTTTACTGATCAGTTGTTTTCAGCTGAGAACAGACTCTTGAGTTACTCTGGTTCTCTCAAAGTATTTCCCTCCTCCATGCTCCAAGAATGAAAGCCTCAACTGGGCATTACAGGGAAAATACAGTTTTTAAAGTACTTACAGAATGTGTATCCTAACAAGTACAGAACAGGATTATTTCCCCCAAACAAAAAGGGGCAGGGAAGGGGCCATACCTGTAGGTTATATGCTTCTGCCTCCACTTCTGTCCAGTTAGCGCGTACCGCTTTTTCCTCCGGCTACGGCGTAGGTGGGGATGGTCTGGAACTCCACATCGAGGCTTCTTCATCCACCTGGAAGGAAAGAAAAAAGCAGGCTAACAAAGAGTTTGGAAAAGAAATTCCAAAGAACTCAAGGGGCGAGTTCTACCTGAGAGATGGCCAGTGCAGACACCAAGAAGGGCTCAGTCTTCCCTCTCTTGGGTATGTCCTCTTTACACAGAGCTGTACACCCCACCTCTGCTGGCAATCCACACACTTCAGCACACCAAAAAGAATTCATTTTTCCTTCTGGAAACACAGATACCAGATCAGGTAGCCATTATGATTGACAAAGGCTTAATGATGACAATGCCACAAAAAGAGACCCTGATCAAAACTGCAGGTGCGGACACACTTGGATCAAACTCTCCTGAAACTACTCTATCCACCCTCTGTCTGTTAAAGTGCTTCTGTGCCCATAAGACACCCTCCAGTTCATAACTCACTAGATAAGATTGAACAAGTGCAAACACTACCCTCCCAGATAACAACTCTCACTTGTAACAACCAGAACGGAACACTCCAATCTGTGGGTCATAGTCATCAAATTTGGTTAGGTTCAACCCATAACCCTTGACTCTTTTGATGCCACTCACGATGTAGGAAACTCTTGGTCCTATGGCCAGGTGAAACAAAAGAGTAAAGGATGCTGTGCCTTGCATGGAGTCAGGTCTCCTCCCCTACCACCTTTAGCTCCAGCCTTAACAGATCTTTTGTTGATTTCTTGCACCAGCTTGAGGGTGGTCAAATGCTGACACAGAGACATAGCAGAGTCTCCATCCATGAAGGTATTCAAAACTCAACTGGACATGGTCCTGGGCAACCCGCTCTAGCTGTCCCTGTTTGAGCAGGGTGTTAGAGTAGATGATCTCAAGAGGCCCCTTCTAATCTAAATGACTCTCTAACAAGGAGAACACTGTCCTGCTTGTTGGTGTGGGCACACTGCAGAGAAGTCAGAAGGGGTTTATGGAGAAGCAAATCTGCCCATCACTGCATGCAGCAGCAGGGAAAAAAGGAGACAGGGACAGAAACAGAGTAACTCCAGGTACTGGTCTCCAAAGGTCCCAGCACAGCAACTTTCTACCCCAGTCACATTCTTCAGTATTTTGCAGAGCAGCTCAGAACAAGAGACCAGAGCTCAGGAATAACACGAGCAGTCTCTGGCCACAGCCTCCCAGGGAGCACACCAGCACTGCCCTCAGCCTCCTGCTTGGGCTGCTGCTGGGGACATTGCCACTGGCAGTCTTTGGGCACTTTATGCATTTGTATCACTTACTCCAATGGCCAAGGCAAGTGCCCTCTGTGACACGATGCCTTAACAACATACTGCATGATGTGGGATGCAGAAAGATGCCACTGCCTGGTCACACACAAGAAGCTCATCGTAGTCAATCCTGGCAGATTTCTCACACAGGACACCAAAATCTCTCCCCTGTCCTCAAGTAAGACTTCCAACACATCCCTGGCCACTTGCAGGGACAGCTTTTGGCCTCCAAATGCAGATGTTTCTCCACCAATGGGAAGCACCCCACCTGTGCCCACATGCTTGAGCTTAAACGATGTATACCTTATCTATCAAAAAATATTAGCCACACGCCTTCAGGAAGGGAGTGTCTTCCCATCAGCAGTAGATGGTTTAAAAGGCTTCTCTCCAGGACACCTTTTAAGTAAAAAATAAATAGACCCTTCAGCTTGTACAGCCTCACAAGAACATTGTTTCACAGCACACATGCCTGCTCCCAGTTCAGGCAGCCAAACAACCACCTCTTCCTTAATCCACTTCCTAGATGTAAAAACTACATGTGCTCACAAATTTCCCTGCAATCATCTGTCATCTTCTCCCCACCAAGAAGAGAGCAAATGAGAGTTGTTATACATATACCTGACAAGAACCCAAGCTGTGTATCTAAAGGTAGCACAGGTCTTCCCCACTTTCATTACATTTATCAGTACAGTATGTCTTTCAAAAATCTAGAGCGACCTGTGGAAATAAGATCTGTCTTGCCCACACAACTGCTGCCACCTTCAAAGAAAAGCAGTACATCTAAGCTTTGCTTTCAGAAAAGCCAAATTAATTCAACTTCAATCCGCTGTGTTTTTTCCAAGTGTCCTTTGTGCTCTTTTGCATTGCTTCCACCACTTTGCTAGGGAGACATTAGGCTTCCTGCAGCTTGTATTCTCTGAAATATTTCCCAAGTATTTTTATAAAAACACCTTCCAGTCACATGATATCTAACAGAGTTTTGAGCATAACCTTACACAAACTATAGTGTGAATTAGGTTTTCATCTCTTGAATTTCATGAGAACTCAAATATTCTGAGCATCACCATCAGCAGGGCCTGATTACAGCCAGAAACCAACCTGGTTTATCTTTACTAGTATCATCTAGAAGACAAAAAGGTAGGGGGAGTGCTACCAAACCAATGTAGGTGTATAGGAAAAGTCACCCGGACTTTCCACACTGGCCAAGTCCCTCACACCTCCAACACGTTTCGTGTACGAACCCCAGCTGTGCCCTCCCAACACCCACCCTCTGCCGAGCGGGCTGGAGGACATCAGCCCCCACACAGATCAGTCCCGTGCTATCAAAGCCAATCAGAACTGCACAAAGACCCGACCAAAAGTTAATTCCCTCAAAGACAGGCAAATTCCCTGCCTCTGTGCCAGCTCCATCACACCACAGGGATGCAGGGCAGGGCATGGGGCTGCTCCAGCAGGAAGCTGCTATACTGGCACACTGGGATTTATGGGCTTCTTGAGCCAAAGCTTCCAAAGTATCAGCATTTGAAGAGCTTCCAATAGACTTTTGCTATCCAGGGCTGCTCAACTCCTCTTGCAATCTCATTACACTTAGGCCTGTCTGAACCCCCATATTCTCCCACAGCTGAGTCCAGAGCTCAGCTACACCCATTCTGAAACAGGCCCAGGAAAAGAGCCTAACTACCTGGTTAGAGCTGGGCAGCACCCAAGCTGTCAGCAGCTTGTGCTAAGGTCAAGCAGAGAACGTTTATCTGGATCAGTTCCCCAGTTCAACTTACTCCCCAGACATACGGGCCCTGGTCTATAATCACAAGGGCCAGGGTACATGTCCAGCCACCTCTTCTTTTCTCAGCAGGGCAGATCTATGGCAAAATAATCACAAAGCTGTAGCTTGCTGCTGCTGGTCTTCAGCTGAGCTTTTTGACAGCCATTCTCTACTTAGCAGTTTGGCTCACCCTTTCCATGTTCCAGAGAAACTCACATCAGAAACAACAAAACACAATTACTTGAAGCAGGATTCAGATAGTTATTGTTTCTTTTCCTGTCTTTTTTTTTTTTCCTTTTAATGAGGGCACCAATAAACACTGGATCATCAAAATTGACACTTGGCACTGTGTCATAGACTACTGCATTCCTCCAGCTGCTTGGCATGCAGAAAACAGGTAATTTCTAAAAATGGTGACATCCAGATACAGCTATTTTCCCCAGTTGAGGCTCCAAGCCCTCCACAAGACAATCCTAAATAGAGGAAGCTGTCACTCAATCATCTGCTATTGAGCTGGCGGGAGTGCTATCTTGAAAGATGTGTCACACATCCCAAGGTGAGGGACCTACACAACAGGCTCAAGACAAAGCACAAGACACACAAGACACCTCCAATACAAACATGGCAATCTCTCAGTTCCCTCCACGGCCATGGGATAGATTGTGACAAACATGACAGTCAGCACTTGCGTTAGGCACCAGCGTGGCTTCTCTCCTGGGACCATCTCCTTGCCTAGCTGCTGACCAAAATTACAATCCAATCCAGCAGCTGCAGGCAGATTGAAAGTTTGCTGAGGCACAGTCAGTTGCAGGGTATGAGCAAGTCATTTTATATACTCTCCCCCTGCTCTCCTTACAGGACAACTACATATGCTCAACCAGCTGCCTCAAGACAGCCCCCCTGCTGAACAGACCCTGACCCCATCCTCCTTTTGAGTATGTCACTCAAACCAGGACATAGTGCCAGTGAGAGACACCAGCTGTGTTCTTCCTTCCCATTTCCCACTCCCACCAGCAGCACCTTCATGGTAGCTTTCACACACTTGGCTACCACTCTTGGAGGAAAGAACAAGCTCAGGATTTGGTGATGTGTGGGGAAGGAGATGAAAAACTTTAGGCTTCCATTAGAAGTGCAAACAGAATAGGCAGAATTTGTTGCCTAGCAAAGAAATCATAGAAAATAGCAACTTTGCACTCTGATTCTGAAGTCACTTTGAAGGGACAGAGCACTGACCAAAGTGGCAGACAAAATCCTAATTGCAAACTCAAAAGACTGCAATAAGAGCTTACCAAATGTCTGAGTAATTCAGAGCTCTCAAAGCCAGCCTGCCTTGCCAGCTCTTCTCAATTTGCTCGGCTCCCACACCAGGTTTGAGGAAGTGACAGCCCTTCAAGGCCCTGCCAGACATGCCACCCCAACTCAAAATACAGGCTCACTGCTCACAGCAATTAGGTCCTCTTATTACTTTCATGCAATTTCTAGACAGGTACTCCTGCTCCACCCCACCATACAACATATGGTCCTACTGATTCAGGACAGATGGAGGTAGAGCAATTGAACACGCCTGCAAAACACACCCACATTTGGTTGCAGCTGAGGTTCCAGGCCTTTGGAGACTCCAGTTTCAGAAGAGGGAATCAACCATCTAAGTTTTTCACTCACTAGCTTTTGGGTGTTGGCGCACCAGTGAAACTTCCTTCCCTCTTGTACTCATTAAAGCAGGGACTCCCACAAGCAGTTTGCTCCTTTCTGTCACCCGCAGGGCAGCAGAAGCAGCTCCCTAACTTCCCAACCTAGCATGCCAGTATCGTAGCCCCTTCTTCTGCTGCCTCCTCCTTCCAATTCATAAGCATCCCAGCCGCCAGCTTCTACGGACCAACTGCACATATACAACCTTGCTCTCTGGTTCTGCTTCAGCGTTCACTTACCAGCTGCACTATTAATGGCAAAGAGATTTCAGATGGAAGTCCTCACCTTTAGTAAGCTAATTTCAGCTAATTTGAAAAGCAAACAAAGAGGACTATCTCTGTCCTTCAATGGATAGGGGCTTTTCCTATCATCTAAAGGAGGGAATACTACATTCACTGGAGAGGCCCTTTCCCGGCCAGGATGATCCCCTCCTGCCTAATTCACCAATTTCTTTTGTTTCTCCCTCTTGTGGTCTGCTCTGTTTCTCCTGGCAGTCTGAAAGGCATACAACCAAATATCTTTATTCTTCACACTATTCGGTTTACTTTGTGCCCCCTTCTTTTGTGTTACCGTGTCCCTTTTGCCAGCAGAGTGCCAGAAGAGGAGAGATGATGAACTAAGCAGAGCACCATCTAAAAAGGTCTACAAATGCAATAAGGTCAAGGGAAAACTCTCAGGCAGGGCCTAAGCAAGATCTATTACTTGTACTTTCTCCTTTTTTGCCCACTATGAGATGGCTCTTTCCCCCAGAAAGCATTAGTAAGACCTTATCTGCATTCTGCTTTAGTTAACAGATGCTCCCCTAGTCCAGACCAAGAGCAGCAGAGTCAGCCAATACATGACATCCAGGCAGTTGAGACAACAGGAAGCCAGTCAGGTAGCAGCAACAGCCACCACTTCCACACCACCCTTCACAGTACACTCTGAAGAGAAGACCCAAGTCAACAACCTTCCAAGAACAGTTGTTTTAGACCAATGCTTGTGTGCTTTCAGACACGGATCACAAACAACACGTGGTCAACATACAGCGAAGAACATCTAATGTCCAACAAATGCCAACTATTGACAGCTATGTAGCCTTGACTATTATCATCAGACTACACCAATTCACTTCAACTTGGAACTATAGATCTTCACAAATACCATCTATGGAGATCCACAACTCCAATTAATTAAGATACACATTAGAAACCATTTCAGGAGACAGATATTCACCTAGACCCAGAGAGAGATGGAAATAAATGAAACCCTTGATGTTCTCTGCTTTCAGAAGCTCGTAGGATTCACATTTTCCCTGCACACCAGCAACTGGGATCTATGTACAAGGAATGGCATTTAACAAGAGCTTCCCCTCACACTTGCAAACAGTATTGTTGGCAAAAAGAAAAGGTGCAGTTGTCCACGTTTTCCTTAGGGACACCTTTTCATAATCAAGATTTTTCTAGAGGACTCAGTCAAATTTATCCCTTCTGAGGACCTCTGGTAGCTGGAATAATTACCCAGATAAAATGACAATGCGTTAAGAAAGGGAAAGACAAAATTAGCCTACGTTATTCTTACTCAATAGTTGTCTGGTCCAAAACTCCTGTTACTGGGATCCCATAAAACTGTTGCATAGTGGCAACTGCGGTCTGCACAGCTTTTCCCGACTGCAAGGTAGACATTTGGCTGTCAGATGGAAGTAAGTAGCCATAAGTTTTTAACCAACCCTGAAAAAGAAGAAACAGATGGTAAGATGCCATGGTAAGTTTTCAACTTAACACATCAACATTTCCTCAAAAGAAAAAAGTGACTAACTAGCAAAAAAAAAAAAAAAAGACAAAGAAAAACAAGCACTTTTTTGTTGTTGTTAGGGTTGGTAATATCATCTGATCCCTGAGAAGGGCTGAAGACCCAGCTTAGTATCACTTGTCCTGACAGGACAATGCAGACCTGCCAATTAAAAATAGTCATCTCTACTGAATAACTGGGGCAGCCTTAGGTCTTGGGAACACCAGAAATGCCCAAGAAGCTCTGTCCTTGTTCCAGAGAACTCCTGCGCACCCTGTCACCTCACCACCACGAGATTTCTCAGTCCCCACAGCAGCACGCTCCACATAACCCACTGCCCACCACCTACTGCTACCTCTGGACCCTCACTGAGCAAACAGCTTAACTGTCCTGAGCAATCCCCACAAACACAGGTTCAGCTTTACACTTGCACTGAGCACGAGTATTTCTTTGCAAAAAAAACATTTCAACACCCAAAAAAATCACATTCAGAAAGTTTTCAAGGGCTCTGGTTAGATGGACTTTTCCTCTACAAATAGCAGATACGTAGCAAATTGTCAGGACAGGAAAATAACCAGGTCTCCTCAAGGAGCTTTGTCCCTTTTCCTTGCCTCCCCCTAAAATGAAGCCTTCTATAAAACCCTGTGTCAAATTTGTCAAAACGCTATAGACAGCATTTTCAAAAATTCTTTTTTTTCCTCCTCCCCCCCCCAACTTTGATGAGTGAACCACAAAATAAAGGAATATTAATTCACCATTAAGTGTAAACGCCAATAAAACCTGAATGAAAGATTAGTTTCATAAACTTTTCATGATAACTCTCCATGCACACACCCTAGTGCTTCTTTCTTCTGGCCAGTACCCCAGCTCTCCAATATAATACTCACACCAGGATTGTTACGAGATCAACATACATCCTGCTAGCTTTTTCCAGCCACAAGTACAATCCATCTGACCCACGGGACACAGTCCTCAACACACAAGTGCTGACTAATCATCTGCATGTGCTGCTCTCACATTGGCAGCCTGATCACTCAGAGCAGGGGAGAGGAATATCTTCCCTTCCCTTAACACAGCAGCAGGAAAGGGGCTCAAGTCAGGAGGTGCACAAGAGTGAGGATCATGGAATGGTGGGGGCTGGAAGGGACCTCAGTCGAGTCCAACCCCCCTGCCACAGCAGGGTCACCCAGGGCAGCCCACACAGCAACAGATCCAGGGGGGGCTGGAAAG
>JANHGN010033229.1:0-28591 GCA_024605025.1 Megaceryle maxima | reverse complement strand
TTTTTTTTTGGTTTTGGTTTTTTGGTTGGGTTTTTTTTTTTTTTTTTTTTTTTTTTTTTTTGTTTTTTTTTGGTTTTTTTTTTTTGTTTTTTTTTTTTTTTTAATGTATGAGTTGCATGAAATCAGTTCTCAGAGTTATCTGGTGTATGAAGTTAAAAAAAGCCTGGAAGGTAAAAAAGGAGTGGATGAGATGGGCAACAAACTCACAAAGCACAAAAGACTTAGCAGTAAGCTTTTCCTAACCAAGATCAATGCAGTGAAGTATTGTAAAGATACTGGGATATAACTGCACCCCTCTAACTGAACTATCAGCTTAACCAATTTAAACCAATCCTGATGGGGAGGACAGGAGTGTGGGGGAAATTGGGAGACAGTATTGTGGACAGCTGTGCAATAGCTGTATCCTATGATTAGTGATGATGGTATCAGAGATGGAGTTCTGCAGGTGGGACAGTCACGGCTGAAGCCAGGACTGATTTTGCAGGGTAAGACTCCATATTGCACATCTATCACGTGCACCCTGCTCTCTCCTTGGCTTCCTTCTCCCTGTTGAGGGCTAAGGAGAAGCAGCAGCAAGAGCAATGCATTTTTCTGGGTGGTGTTTTGGTAGACTTCAGACAATCAGGTTGTACACATCCATGCCATGGTCCCTTTCTGCTGGGTTAGATTTCCCACAGCAAGCACAAAGCCAGTGTAAACACTTGTGCATGTGGTTTGCCACTTGAGAGGTGTAAAAGCAGGCACTCCTGCCTCACCTGAGACAAGGTTATGCCAGGCACGGTGAAATACAACAATAACTATTGTGCCAGGGGAAATTTGGTCATTAGGAAAATTTTTCACTGCAAGGGTTGTCAAGCACTGGAACAGGCTGCCCAGGGAAGTGGTGGAGTCACCATCCCTGGATTTAAAAGACATGTAGATGTGGTGCTGAGGGACACGGTTTAGTGGTAACCTGGCAGTGCTGGGTTAGCAGTTGGACTTGGTGATCTTGAAGGTCCCTTCCAACCAGAATGATTCTAAGATGTGAAATCATGGTATAATGTTTTTTGCAGGAGCAAAAATAAAGAAAGATAAATAAAGATAAATCTTGGGAGCCGAGCAGAGGGGACATGATACAATGATGGGCTTTCAAATTTACAAAACTTGCAACTAGTCCAGCTGAAACAGGGACTGGCTTTATTTTAGACTTGCTGTTGGAAGAGGCCACAGGTTTGCAGAGCAGGAGATTAATTTCCCAAACTTCTTCTCTCCCCCTGGAGTTGAGCATTGTGCAAAACTTGCCATTGCTGTTATTTCTACCCAGGTGGGTTTATTTGTCTGTACCAGTCAATTCTTTTTGAATGAAAATCATCACTTTTCCATCATCAAAGAATTCGGGATAGTATGAATCCATTGGGAATTGACAATGTTCACAGCACGTCTGAGTCTGGAAGCACAAGGGAATCCCAGGGTAATTTCATACTTCGGGAGATAGAAAATGTTATTTGGTGAATTGGGAAACTACTTTTGAAAACGCATGTAATTTAGTTGTTATAACAAATCTAATTATGGTGTTAATTAATAACAGACAAGTATGTTGGATTCTGTGCAGATCATGCAGTGAAAACTGATTTGCCTGCCAAAGAGCTCACTATGCAAGAAATTTATAACCCAGAAGGGCAAGAAATAAAGAACCCATCCAGCGCATTTCAGTTTTAACTGCAGTGCTTAAATAACACATGGAATGTACACAAGAGTTTTATTTATCCAAATATTCTTTTCAACTTCTATTTTTGTGGGTTGCTACTCTGATTGAGAGCTTAAAAGGAAACCAATTCACCTGTTGGAACTGCATTACAAAATCAAAATCACTTCTTGTATGACTCTGTTGATACGTTCCTCACCTAACTTCTCTGACAAAAAAAAAAAAAAAAAAAAAAACCACCACAAAAAGCCAACAAAACAAACAAAAACCACAAACAAACAAACAAAAAACCAAACAAACAAAACCCCCAAAACAAACAAACAAACAAACAAAACACAACAAAACAAAACAAAAGAACAACTTACCACCAAAAAAAACCCCAAACCCAACCAACCTTAAACTAAGGGGAAGTTCACATGGGTTTAAGTTTCCTTACAGCTCCTTCAATTATCTATTAGCAGTGAGCACTAATTTAGCTGCTATGTGAGACCTTTAATATGAGCAGGGAAGATGCAGTCAGTAGCCTTGCTCAGCCAAGTGTCCAGATCATCAGGGCAGGTCTGAGGTCAAGCTGGGAACTCAATGGATAGATTGAGCTAAAAGGGGGAGCCCCTGGGCTGGGGCATGGGAGGAGGGGTCACCTGAGGGGTGCTTCTTCAGAGTCAGTCAGGCTCATGATGAATTCACAGATTTTGTCAGTCCTGCACAGAGTTTGTGAATGGTACTGTTGAAAAATCTTCTGTGCCCACCAACAGATGGTAACTAAACACGTGTAAGGAAGCAGGTATCACAAGCTAAACAAAGCAGTTTTGGACCATCACAAACCTAAAGCAGAGGAGCAAACGCAACCAAAAGCAGAGACCCAAATCATCACACAGAGCAAGTGATGGAAGTATTTATTGACATATTAACAAGGCAATTTATAGAGACAGCAAAACAGACTCCTCATTTCATACTGACTCTCAAATGGAATTTTGACATGTGGTGGCAAATAGGTCCTTACCCTCTCAATCTGAACCCTGTCCATAGTTCCTTACAAGGTAGTTCCCCCTCCTGTTCTTGTGCTTTCTCAGGGGACGACCAGTGGCAACAAAGATATATTGAATACTCTGTGCCAGTTTCTTCTCTCACCTATTTCTTTCCCTGCAAAGGAGTACATCACCTGGATAAATATCAAGTGCTTTTATAGCAGTTTGCAATTTCTTCTTCCCATTTCTTTTACGAACAATGTGACAGACTCTTTATCTTCCCCGTGAGCTTCTCCAGGCTTAACGCAATACACTGTTTCCATACCAGAACATTTTCCTAGCTCAAAAGGCCTTTCTTCCAGTCCACATTTTTAAAGACAGTAACCACCCTTTGTAAAACATGCATCTGGGGAAGCAGTCATCATTGTACAGCTATCTCCTGCATCTGAGAGTGACCGGGCATGAACTAACCACAGATCTTACAGGTGAGCCTCCCATGCCCCCACTGCCCATTTGCAGGGCATCATACCAGGAATGTAAAGAGATGAATCCAGGGTGCTATGCTATGAGCTCTAGTGCTCCTGTCCCATGGACTTGACCACACAAGTCACTGGATAAAATAGCTGTGCTGGGGACACTAAAAGGTTTGGGGTTTTTTTTACCCCTGCACAGATAAGCACCACCACAGCATCTCACTTTAAGCTGCCCTAGAACCCTTTCCATACATGTGTCTCCCCCTCTAAATCTACTTTACCTCCTCAGACCTTCCAAAATGACAATTGTGCGTGATTCAGTCTGGGAGCTTTCCTATTGCAGCCACATATTCAGGGAAGTAGCAGTCATGTTTCCAGATCAGTCCAGAGGTATAAAAAAGAATATTTGTAACCTGCCCCCTCTATATGTCCCATAACACCAGTGCTATTTGCTAGACCACCTAGTCATTATCTGCCTTCCTGGTTTACAAAGCTCCCATTTATATCCTTGGACTTTACATACAAATCACATTTGAAAACCTCATGGAAAAAGAAGGGGAAGAAAGTGAAAACACCTTACAAAATCTCACCCACTTACCACAAAGACAGACCTGAAATTCCTCACACAAAGAATTACTGAGCTCCAGGGAAAAAAAAAAAAAAAAGGATGTCATTGACATCAGTATGAACTGCATTTTCAATAATCTAAAAATTATTTTAGCTGCCCCAAAAAAAAATTTTTCAATTGTCATAAATCCTTAAGGAAAAGTCTCCATTGCCATGGCCTTTAGCAGTTTCAACAATGAAACTGTATGACCATGAAGCAACTTCTGATCTTTGCCACGGCTCTTGTAAGTTCATTTCCTCTCAGCCCCACCACTTCTTAAGCATTTGCCTCTTTGATATGGAGTCACTATTACTCCCTGTATTGCTTCTTCTGGAGAAGTTTGGATATATTCACCACAGCACCTCTTGCCCCTCTGGACTTCCTACAGCAAAGTCTGCTTTTCAGTAGTTTGAATTCCAGCTGTTCCCTACAAAAAGTGTGTCTTGGGATTATGCTGACCGATGGTGCAAAGCCAGCTCCTGAGTGAGGAGCACCTCCTGGTAGAGATGAAGGTTGACTCTATTTGAACACAGTCGCCGTCATTTGTTACATTGACATGGAATCTAAAAGCCAAGAGAAAAATAAAAATTAGAGTAGAATTTTGGTCTAAATTTAGAAGACCTGTTTCTTATTCTTTGTGAAGCTAGGTCTTTAAAACTGCAGACAATAAAGTAGAGAATGATTTAAAAGGAGCCCTGCTTCTCATTGGGAGGATCAGAACTCACATGTACATGAAATGCACAGTGATGCTCTCATGCACCTTCTGTTAAAGCAAGCTGCTTTGGTCCCCACGGAGACCTACCACGTGTACTTGTACTTCACAGTCTACAACATCTTGTGAACACAAAAGGCACAACTGTACAGAGCAGGAGCGAGAGGATCCTAGCAGGACCCATGGCAGCAGGACTCCTCCAGTACAGACTGGGGCCCTGCCACCTCTTCCTGCTGATTTTGCTGGGCTTCTGCAGAATACCCAGGATGTGGCTGCAAAGGAAGCCAATCCTCGAGATACAAAGTGGGCAAAAGTGATGCCATGCGAGACACAA
Source organism: Megaceryle maxima (assembly GCA_024605025.1). Classification (NCBI taxonomy): domain Eukaryota; kingdom Metazoa; phylum Chordata; class Aves; order Coraciiformes; family Cerylidae; genus Megaceryle; species Megaceryle maxima. Next base: position 23,813 of record JANHGN010033229.1, on the reverse strand, counting down.
TGCTCCAACCCAGTGACCTTCCAGTGTGATCCTGAACACCTCAGCTGGTCTTAGGAGGGAGGCCCTGTCTATACTGGCTGAGTTTTGAACCCTGAAAGACCAACTGAGGCAAGCTGATTCAAACAATTTAGAATGTTTAACACTGGTAATTCATCCTAATAATGCAAATGTTATCCATCTCACATAGGAGGATTGCACGGAAACAAGTTACTCTAGGCAAAACTTAACGACCACTATGCAACCACATGAAAAAACAGGGAATGATGCCCCTTCCCCACTTCTCTGGGGATGTAACTAGTTTTATTAGCATAGCATTACTATTTTTACAGCCATATGGCAGCCCTCACTTGGTAAGATACCCCACTTTATCTACGGTGAAATATGCAACACAGAGGGACTTTTCTACTTGGACAAAATAGCTACTGACTCTCTTCCCCCATAGTATATTTGAAAGAAAACTCACAAGTTTGTGTCAAATGGCTCTCCATTCACCCAGAAAAACTTGTTTCCTTTCCTGCGCAGCCCAATCCAGAAGTCTGTTATTCGTATTCGATACATTATAAATTTCTAGACAAAACACAAAATAAAATTAATGGATGGCTATTAGATTTCTTAATGATTATGATTATTTGGCTTTTTGTATTAAAACTGCAGATATAATAATATATACAATGGTTGACATTTTTCCCCTTGCAGGTCACTGGTGTTTTACTGCTAAATTTAATCAGACGAAATGTGCTGTTTCCTGTTGTTTTTCCTCAGCCAGACAGAACACCCTGAATTGGCAGGACACTACAGGAGACTTAAGGACACAGGAAAAAGAAAAATGGTTTGAAAACAACATAAACCACAGGTAGAACCTATTACACGAACCAGGTATTTTCAATACCATGGGTCCCAGCATCAGATAACCACAGCCAGTCTTTGTTTTTTGTGGAAACAGAGAAACTGCCTATTTTGTGCAGAGCTAACAACACATTTCTGTTCCTCAGTTGGCTGCTAAATCATTTGTTATTTAAAGCACCCTTTAATAGAACTGTGTTCTTACAGAGTATAAGGATAAAACACACAGATGTGCACCAGTGCACTGAAAAATAGTTTAGAATTGTATTTAGTGTGGGAATTGCTGATGACTGTACTTTTTGGGTACCCTGGAGAGGGAATGAATGTCAAGAAGGGTGTGAAGGGAGAGGGACAGGCTAAATAGCCTAACTTAAAATACAAGCATAAATTGACAGTTAAAAAAAATACAAAACCAACCAAACATGTCTTATTTGTAATTAGGAGTCACAACTCCGTTCTTATATTCTTTTGGAGTTTACTTGTAATTTATACATAGTCTTCCTTTTCAACTGCTGAAATACCCTCTAAGGAAATGGAGCTTCTACAGCAGATTGCAGCAAACAGACCATGTGACACACTGAAATCTGTAGACCGGACGGACTCGCAGCAAACAAGTTTGCCACATGGTATGCTGGGTTCCAAGCTAGACAGGAAACAGGTAATCGGAGTTACAGAAACCATTAAGGCAGCAAATACTGAAGCTGCAACCCATAGTCCAAGAGCAGTCAAAAGAGACTTCAGAGCCTTGGGACAGTTGGTGAGGGAATCTGGATCATGCATTAATTTTTCCTCTCTCCTTCCAGCTGGGGGCAACATGGGAAGAAACAAACAGACCCAGTTTACTAATGCATGACTCCATAGATGGTGTCACCACCACAGTTTCAGGTTTTTCAATAATGGGATGGTCTACAGGGCACCAGGCTTGCTGGCATCAGATGGGATTCAGCTTTCTCAAAGAGGGAAGAGTCTTTGCTCAGGAGCTCATGGTCCTTTAAACTAGACTTGAAGGGGGAGGGGGATAATATCAGGCTTGCCTGTGACAAGCTGTAGGATGACATGCTGTGAATCAAGGGATGGGGTGCCAGCAAGGGCCCTCAGCCTGGTGCTCTGAGGTGTGATGGGGACACTGCAGCACACTTGAAGTCTTACAGACATAAGCCAGTGGCTCCTGAGGTAAGAGGAGTCAACAGGTGAACACCATGAAAATACCTCTAACGAATGAAGGGAAGTTCCTCTAAGAAGGTGACGTGTCCAACAGCCCAGCTGAAGTGGCTCCACATGAGTGCACACAGCATGGGCAACAAACAGGAGGAGTTAGAAGGCACCATGCTGCTAGAAAGCTACAGCCTGGTTGCCATTACTGAAACTTGGTGGCACAAATCCCGTCAACAGCTACAGGGTGTTCAGAAGGGACAGGCAAGGAAGGAGGGGTGGAGGCATTGCCCTCTACATCAAGAAATGGATAGAGTGTGAAGAGCTCTCCCTGAAGAATAGCCACAAGGGGGTGAAAATCCTATGGGACCACCAGAGGAACCTGAACTAAGGTCTAGTAAGTCTATGGGACCTGATGAGATGCATCCCAGGGTCTTGAGGGAATTGGCTGATGTAGTTGCCAAACCACTCTCCATGATATTTGAAAAATCCTGGCAGTCAGGTTAGTCCCCAGTGGCTGGAAAAAGGGAAACACTGCACCAAATTTTTAAAACAGGTAGAAAGGAGGACCCTGGGAACTACCAACCTGTAAGTCTCACCTCTATACCTGAGAAGATCATGGAGCAGGTCCTCCTAGAGGTTAGACTAAGGCACATGGAGGACAGGGAGGTGATTCAAGCCAGCCAGCATGGCTTCACCAAAGCCAAGGAGAACCTGGACAAGCTTGAGAGGTGGGCCTATGTGAACCTCATGAGGCTCAACAAGGCCAAATGGAAGGTCCTGCACTTGGATCAGGGCAATCCCTAGTATCAATACAGACTGTGGAATGATGGGATTGAGAGCAGCCCTATGGAGAATGACTTGTGGGAACTGGTGGATGAAAAGCTGGTCATGAGCCAGCAATGTGCTCTCACAGCTCAGAAGGCCAACTGTATCCTGAGCTGCATCAAAAGAAAAGTGGCCAGCAGGTCAAGGGATGTGACTCTCCCCCCTCTAGCCCACTCTGGAGTCCTTAGCACAAGACATTAACCTGTTGGAGCAGGTTCAGAGGAGTGCCACAAAAATTATAAGAGAAATTAAGAAAGGCTGAGAGAGTTGGGGCTGTTCAGCCTTGAGAAGAGAAAGCTCCAGAGAGATCTCACTGCAGCCTTTCAGCACTTAAAGGGGGCCTATAAGAAAGATGGGGACAGTCTTTTTAGTAGGGCCTGTTGTGACAGGACAAGGGGTGATGGTTGTAAACTAAGAGAGTAGATCTAGACTAGATATAAGGAAGAATATTTTTTATTATGAGGGTGATGAAACACTGGTCCAGGTTACCCAGAGAGGTGGTAGATACTCCATTCCTGGAAACATTCGAGGCCAGGTTGGATGGGGCTCTGACCAACATCATCTAGTTGAAGCCCTTGATCATGGCAGGCAGGTTGGACTAGATGACCTTGAAAGGTCCCTTCCAACCCAAAGCATTCTATGATTCTACAGCACCAACTTCAAGGCACTGGACATCTTACCAGCTCTTGGTGGTTGTCGACCACTGCAAGGGAAGCTCCAAAGGCAGAGCAGAATTCGTGACTGGAACTCCAATCTGCCATGACTCCTGCATGATAGTAACACTTCCTCTTGTAGTACAGCCAGTCATCAGGGCATGGCTCCAGGTGTAGTAGCTTAGGTGGATCTTTTTGTTCAAATGAAGAAATGAAGGCAACATTACTCATCATTACATATTTACAACACAATTATATACACATTTCCACATTCTGGACCTGGTTTCTCTAGCTTAAAAATATCTGTGAGTTGCACTGAATTAAAGCAGGGGATGGGTGAGCATGATACAACTGAAGAACCGTGCTCAGTCTTAGGGGTTTTTTTCCCAGTTATACCAGCTAAGGTGGGTCCAGTAATCCCTGACTCATGCCATGTGCCAGCAGACTCCAAACATGTGCAAGTGCAAAGCTCCAGCTATACCACGGGTGAGAAAATCGTGGCAGAAAGATTTTTTGAGAAAGAGAGCAAACGCAGACACTAATTACCCACTGTGAAGCAGCTAAAATTCGACCCTAAATGAGTTCTAGTTCAATGTATTCATCTGTAAAAATTACTACAGGCCAATTACTCTGGCCAAGGCAAGAAGTCAGCGCTGCCTAACTCTGCTAATGGCTTGGTTGTTCCTCAGCACTTTGCCCCACTGCACTAAAATGAAACCCTGCAGAAAAAAAACCACTTTTTTTTTTTTTTTTTTTTTTTTTAAGTGAATTTAAACTCCGTCATTAACAACTAAGGACAACAACAATTAGTTTCACTTTCCTTTTTCTGAAGACGGTAGAATCTGGCAGCCATGATAGAGAGAGCTGAAAACCAGTGGAAATACCTCTCACCCTTCAGAGCTAATAGGTTTAAAAACAGATGCACTCACTGAGAGACATCCAGGATAAGAGTAAAACCACAGCAACAGCAATGGCAATTCCCACAATTCTTTTCCAGAAAGAGAGGTGTGAACACATATCTAAGGAGAGAAAGACATATTAATGCTCATCGGGCAATAAGGCACATGTAAGGAACTGAAGCCTTGGGTGAAAAAGACACATTCACTTCATTAACATTTTCCAGACGTTTGCACCTGCCCCTGCAAAAGGTACTGAGAAGCTTCTGTCCTTCTAAAACACGACCAAAGGATTTTCAAAGGTTGTCAAACCCCAGAGAAATACTCGCAGAACAAAGTCCCCCGCTGCTTCAAGCCCGTGGTACTGCCCTGGGGAGGACAAGAGGTCCCCAACCCCGGCCAACCCGCTGGCTCCCGGGCACATCCCATCCCACCCCACCTCTCCCCGAGCACAGCCAGGGCCTCGTCCCATTCTCGCCCCCGCCTCGTCCCCTCCCGTCCGATTCACCCGGTCGCGCTTCTTCTCTCAGCTGAGTTGCTGCCGTCCCGAGCAGCCGCTTCCCGTCCGCCATCGGCTCCCTCATCACCACCGACCGGTGGACCGGGGGGGACCCGTCCCGGAGCATCAGCCTGGCCAGCAGCGGGTCGGAGCAGACCCGCCGCCGGAGCCGCCGCAGCCTCCGCAGCTCATCCCGCCGCCAGAACAGGGAGAACCGGACGGAGCCGCCGCTCAGCTCCTCCATCGCCGTCGCGCGCGGAGCGGAAGAGGCCGCTCCCTTTAAGTTAGGGAAGGGACCCGCCGCTCTCAGAGGGACAGTCAGCAGTCTCCAGACGAGGCCGGTAAGGGACGGATGGGGACTCCGGCAGCGCTCGCGGGAGGGGTACGCGGCGGGGTCGGGACGGGCCAAGCAGCGCACGAAAAGCGTCACGGCGGCACCCGGGCATGCGGAGACCCCTCCGGCCGCAACGCCGGGGGAAGGCGGGCGCTGCCCGGGCATTCGGAGACCCCTCCGGCCGCAACGCCAGGCCCATGCATGGTGCAGGCCGGGGGTCGGGGTGCACAGCCCTCGCCAAAACGGAGGGGAAAGTGGGACAGAAGGGCAGGAAAATGGACTTTTTAAAAGCAGGGGTGGCCTGGTTCACTCGCAGTTCCCTCGTGGACTGCAACTCCTGCTGCTTTTTCTTTCAAAGGCAAAAAGTCGTTTTTCCTTAACTAAATAAGCTCGCAGAAGTGGAAATGGTTTTATAGTTTTTGTGGCTCAATGAAAAGTTGCTAAATTTTAGGCTGCAGGTTTTCCTTCATTTTTCAGATGTTCTTTGAAATTTTTGCCAGCACCTAGCTTCAAGAAATGCCTTCTGTTAAATAGAGCTGGGCTCATCTTTAGCCCAGCTGGCTGTGTTGCTCACCATTACATCCCAAAAGCCAAGGGTGGGAAATATTTCTTTTTTTTTTTTTTTTCTCCTAATGCAGGTGAGAAGGTTTGGGAGCAACTTGCAGCTGGAGTCACACCCAGTGCTTTTACCCTACAGTCGGAAGGCGTATGGTAAGAAAATGTAACACGCTTGCTGGAGGCCAGAGGCCCAGGTTGTGAGCAGGCAGATTTACATGTACCAAACAATGAATATCCAGGCACTAACATGGACAGTGTGTACTGGGGATGTGTTTGGAGCAATCAGAACAGTCTTTGAGGAAAGAACACCTTATTGGAGAATCTAATTCTGAGCCCTCGTTTCTTTCTGCTTTTTTAGGATGGACCAAGTGCAGTGAAGTCTGATTCTTAGAGATATTTAGGCACTTAATTCATCTAATTATTGCTAATTTGTGAAGTTGAGAAGACGTCTTAGGCATGTGCCAATTAACATAAATAATAATAACAGTAATGAAAGTAAAGATGTTGAAGCCTTTTCTAAAAGGGAGTGGGTTGTTTGTTCCCCCCCCTCCCCTTATAACCTAATATGTGAAAGTGGATTGACAGTTCTGCACTGACTTGATAATGTTTATAGCTGCATATTATTCTCTGGGAGATTTTTGCTGTTAAATTTATGTCATTGAAAGTGGGATTTAAGAAAAACTCTGAGTTTTTCATGCTCACTGGAGTGAGCAGGAAAGGTTACAGTGAACTTCCCTCTGCAAACCAGGTTCAGCCTCACTTGGGAAATCGCTTTAACTTTTTACATGCAGATGAAACTACTTTAAGCTACATAGTGGTGAAGCAGAAAGCTCTGGGGTTTGTGGCTTTTCCCCTTTGTGGCATTGATATGCCCCATACCTTCCCTATCGTGTTGTTCCTATCTGTTCTGTCCTTCCCTTTCCCTCCATTACAGTCTTCACTCCCTGGAAAGGAGGATATTTGCAACGTATCTGAGGCCCACCTTCTCCTTTTGGTGGGCCTTGGGTGTTGCACGAAGCTCCTTTTATTCTATTTGTTTCCTCATTTCTCTGTCCACCCTGCCCTCATCTCCTCAGGTACAGGCAAAAACTAAGAGGCAGCTTTGGAATTTCTGCTGTTTCCACTCTTAGGCAGCAGGGGAAACACTCATTAAGCGTAACTTTTTTTCTTTGTTTTCCATCTGTAGATGAAGTCTGAAGATAAACAGTTGGAAACCCAGATGGCATCACCACTTTTTGGGAACACAGAGCCCACTAATATCCAACAAGATGTCAGAGAAATGGCAGCTAGATCATGGTTGTGGAGGACAGGGAGGTGCTGTAAAGAGTATTTATTGCAGTCAACATGTAAGATTTTTTCTTTGCTATTATGTAAGATACCTTCCTTCAGAAAGTCTAGCTCCAAATCTAGTTCCAGGTCTCATGGCTTGAGCAAGACAAAACCTGTGAGTTTAGTTCTAGGCAAAGCTGTAGTCACAAAAATTAAGATAACTGTTATGTTTGATCCAAGTGTGAACTGTTTACGTTTTATCCTTTTATGTGAAAATGGGCATTTTTCATGTGGTAGTTTATCTGTATAAAATACTCTTGGATGAGATGTAGGAGGTGAAGCCAAACCTCATGAGAAAAAATACTTTGTGCCTTTGCAACAGGTGAGCTTGCACATCTGCATTGAAATTTGTGTGTGAAGGACATTTTGTCACAAATAAAAACTAGATTTGGTCCGAGACTTCAGCCATGCTCTGAACTTCAGCCTTTAACGTTTGAATTATGTGAGAACATTCATCCTCCTGGTTTCCAAATGTGGATGTAGCTCGACTGGAGTTAGTGATGACCTATGAGCGCTCAGCCTCCAGAGGCTATTGCTAAGAGGTCTTCAAAACATAGAGGAGATGAAAAACTTGGGACTTGAAGACTTAAATTTGTAATACAGGGTCCTGAATATCTGTGGAAAACTTTAGTGTGTAAATTGATTTTAAGAAAGTTAATTAGGTGATAGTTATCAAACCATGCAGTTACAGAAATGTCAATTCAGGGTGCCTTGTTTGACTTCAGTTGTGCTTTGTATTTACATTCTTGGAGCTTAAATGAAAGGCTATTCTGCTGCTATCTCACTTAATACTGAAATGCAGTGTGAGCCAAAGTGCTACTATATACAAAACTGTTAATCATCTTTTTCAGTTTGTCGCACCTGCATAATGTTGGGATTTGTGCTGATGGTCGCCATCATTGTGTGTGGTAAGCTTTCAGAACATTTTCCATCTGAGGTGTGTTTCCTCTAACTACTGGGCTCTAGGATCACAGTAGTCGAAGTGCACCAACATTAGGACTCTACAGTGCCTGCAGAGTCACAAAACCTGAGACTTCCATCACTGTTTCAGTTGTCTGATGTTGATACAAGGTTGAATAACCTCCAGGCAGAATTTAAAAGGAGAGAGAATTCTCCCTACAGATGAAATCCAGATGATACAGCTGTAGATTTTTGTTTGTTTGTTTTATTTGTGCTGCATCCTTACTGCTCTTAAGAGTGTAGTTCATTGCCTGGCCATGCATGTGATGTATGCATGTCTTGTCTGTGCTTATCACCAGTAACTTACTCTATTGTAACAGCTAGAGCACTAAGCCAGCATCACATGTCCAGGCATAGACTCCAGGCTTATTGCGTGGGCTGCTCGTTTATCTGGTATTGAGGACACCTTTATTTTCACATGTGGAAGACAATTCTGTAACACAGCTAGCTTATCTTTTTCACAAATAGTCTTTGGGGATCATTCTGCCTTTTTGTTTTTAAAAATTCATTTGTGTTACATGCTGTAGTTTTAAGAAGTCAGCCCTACCTCTCAGTGGCGCAGCAGAAGCCAGATGTTCTCTTGCAGTCACATGCAGAGCTCTTCTATAGGAGCAAAGAGCTGTGGTGCCTGCAGTATTCCTTGAGGTATCCAAGTCACTGGGTGCATGTGTATCTCAGAGGAGCCTCCACAGCCTCATCTGCACGGGGAGCTCTGATGAATCTCTGCATTAAATATATCTTCAGTTTGTTCCCTTCAACACCTTGAGGTATAGTAGTGAGGTCCTCTGCACATACATGGCAATAAATGGAGGACAATAGTGACCTGTTGATTTTCCTTTGCTTTGTTAGTCTTTTCTTTAAACGGAATCAGTGACATTTTCTTGGAGGGGGTGCGAGCAGTGCTTTCCTTCCTTGCTAAGGTGTCTCCAATTCTATATGGCAAAGAGCAGCTGATTAGAAAGGAAAAGAGGGCAAGTGTGGCAACAGCAGGCTGTAGAGTCTGGGAGAATGACGCACTTGCTGCAAGCACCTCTACTCCCATAATGGCCATTTACTTCCATTTCAGTATTAGCCATTTCCAAGCTCAAGCAGTAGGTAAATGCATTTTTGGGTGCAGAAGCTGTGGATTCCATCCTAGCAGGATGAACCAGGAGATATGTACTTTATACACTGCATGAGCCTCAGTGTGTTACAAAAGACACCATGCTGCACAAAAAAAAAAAAAAAGTCCACTTTAGCCATTTAGAAAAATCAGGGCAGATTATTAATGCATTTCTTTTTTGTCTGGCAAATAGAAACCAAGGTAAAGGCAAATTAATTGCCTTCATTGCAAGAAATTAAACTTAGTACTAAAGCAAAACATGTCGATGAGTCCTATTACCTCCACTGAGCTACTGTGGCAGAAAGAAGATGAAGAAAGGGCATCAAAGCATGCTGGGATACAACTCCAATGAACCATTCTCCAAACCACTGTCTCCAAATAAGAATAATTTTTACCTCTTCATTGACAGACAGATTTTATTAGTAACATATCAACACCTAATTCAGTTACCTTCATATAAATTTACAGAACACTTAAAGTTCTGATGCAAAGTCAGAGAAATTTATAAAACACTTAAAGGTCTGATACAAAGTCACAGAAATTTACAAAACACTTAAAGGTCTGATATAAAATCAAAGCAACTTGCAACTTGTCTTCAGGAAATATCTCACCAATTGTAGGTATTCAAGCAACTTCATTACTTAAAGTGAGTTAGATCAGTAAATTAACAGTATGAGGTTTATTACCCTAATACTGGATTTAAAATGTGTCAGGTATAAATTGCCAATGCTTGTAATTCTCTAAAATTCAGGAGTGTTTTCTAAATCCTACTTATTTTCTACTGAAGGTAATAAATAGGCTGCAGCTGAAACCTCTTCCCTTTCTCAGCTGAAGACAGTGCCTGAAAGGCAGGGAAGCTCAGGATCCTTACCCTTCTTTTGGCTTCTCTTCTGGCATCTAGTATGGCATTGGCTTTCAAAAAAATCTACATTTTAGGTTGAGTTACACTGATGAATGCTAAGATTTTACCAGGTAGAAATTTTGTTCTCTCTTTTCAGTTGTAGGTTTTACACACAAGATATCTCACCAAGGAAAATTTCCTCATGAACAGTGCCCCAGCGAGTGGATAGGTTACAGAAGGAAATGTTATTTCATCTCAGAGGAGGAAAAAAACTGGACATCTAGTCAGACCTTCTGCGCTGCGAAGGAATCCACACTAGCTGTTTTTGAAAACCCGGAAGAAATGGTAATGGGGAAAAAACCACCACCACAAACCACCACCACTAAAACAGAACACAACTTCTGTATCTTTCTCTTTCCTTGACTAAGCTTGCTTTTTTATTTTTGCCCCCCCTCCCCCCCCTTTTTTAATTTTTTTTTTTTTTGCATGCAATGTTTATCCTTTAGGTCTCTTTAAAATAAGTAAGCTGTGTGAATTCAGGTAATGGGAAGTAACTGCAGCAGGTACAGCAGCAGTACCAGCTGCCCCACACTGCTTTGGTGCCTGTATTTGACTTGAATGACTATGAAAAGCTCTTTGTAATGAATTGGTTTGCCTAGTTTTACTTTTCTCTCCTATGGGCCTTCATCTTCAAAGCAGGTATGAATCTGTTCAACATCCAGTACAGACACATACATGGGTACTTTGATTTCTATAAAGAAACTAAACATTTAAAAGCATTTCTCAGCATGCTGGAAATTATGTGTTCTTATCTGCTTGTAACTGGTTTTGGATATGCCTTAATACCTCTTAGAGACATATTCCCACCAGTGGTAGGAATACAACCCTGCTGAAGGTGCTCTGGACCTTTTCTCAGGCTAATCAGTTTGTTAAAAAACTTTCATTTGCCTGTGTTATGGTCCAGGTGCATTGAGTTGGCGAATGCTAGTGATGTCTTTCTGCTGCATGCTACTGAAACTATAATAGGTTTTTGCAACTCTGCTGTCTTTTAAGTATCACCAATGACAAACTAGTTTCATCAAAAAATAATTTTTTAGATAGATTACCATTTGAGTTTTCCTGTTACTGTGATTATTGAAGAGAGGTCAAAAGGCTACTTTTTCAGTTGGCTGGCACATATTAGTGGTGTAGCACACACTGAAATGGGGGAAATCTCAGTGAAATGACACACAAGCCACAGCTGAATTTGACTTGATCTAACCAATATTTTTACAGGGACAAGAATTTCAGTGAGGAGAAAAATGCAGGGCCCAGTTCTTACTTTGTGTGTGAGTCCTTTACTGAGTGTGGTCTCTCATTTTATCCCTTTGTCAGACCCCTTTCTTTGCCAGTGATTCCAGCCATATTTGCCATCTTGTCCCCTCTCGACAAGCCCCTTCTGCATTGCTGCCCTGTGAGCAAGCACATGGTACCAAATTTGCAAATGCCTCTTTCTTATGTATCTAAAAGCTTCACTTCTAATTCAGTGCCTGTGATAAGTAGCTGATAATTGGCTAGGTAGAAATAGGTGTTACTTAAACTGCTGCTTAAAAACCTTATACCTACAAAATGTAAACACAGCTTATGAAAGAAAATCACAGGAACACTGATATTGGCTGTTTTAGTGCTCTGTGGTGCCTCGTCTGGCCTCCGGCACTGGACAGTGGGAGCCACACCAGAAGGTACACCAAAAAGTGCAGAAATGGCATTGGGACCATACTGAGACAGTTTCTTATGAACTGGATAGACTGAATTTGCTAGGGGAGAGTGGAGGAGTATAAGGCTGCACTCTTTTTTGTGAACATTAGAGTCCATGCTGACAGGCAATATTTATCTCATTTTTAAGTTCACTGAGTCTGCTGATAGATATCTTGTGGCAGGGAGCTCTGTAATATTCACCCATTGCAAGTGCTCTTTCTGTTGTCTTCCATCATTCTTTGCTGTGTTTAATATTGGTTGTTGCAAGCTTCTGGAGCAGTGAACTGTCTTTTACTCTTTTTATCTGTACATCCATGGACAAATACCTTTAAGTAATAACTAATAATAATTGGGAAGGAGGAGAGCTCCCTTATACCCATCTGAAATGCAGGAAACACCTGTATGTACCAAGCTGCATATGTAGCGATTGATACACGTATATAGACAGACACAACCAATACATGGTGTCTGGGTATTTTTGTGTAGTGGACAGTAATTATTTTCAAGGGTGTACTATTGAATAACTTCATTGAGGTTTATGCTACCATAAGGGTAAATTCAAAGGCAGAATTAGACTCCTAATTCTCAGTGAAATGCTTATGAAAGGGTTCTAGATGACAGAGTGATGAACTAGTCCTCCTCAAAAGTCACAGGAGAAATTTTCTTCTCATTTTGAGAGCTCATGTTGACAAAAAAAAAAACCCACCAACTTGTTTGTTTTTTTGTTGTTTTTTTCCTCCTTTATTTTTTTAGTTTTCTTTAGTTAAGCATTTGAAAATAGATGACTCCTGGATTGGATTGCGCAAGAAAGGTGAAGACTTCTACTGGGAGAATGGTATTCGCCTGAAGGTGGACTTGTAAGTTCCTTGTGATTGTCTAACATGTACTTGAGCAAATGTAGAATTAGGGTTTACATCACGATGTTATTTCTGCAAGGATGTTTTTTTTCCCTGTGGTTTATAACTGTGACTTTGAAAATGAACTCTTTGCAGTTATTACGATCTAATTCAATAGCATCGATGTGGAGAAGTCCCTGATTCAAGAAGGGCTTTTTGGTAGTTCAGCATACCTGGGTAATGTTATTGATCATCCCTATTTACCTTAATTTATACATATTTTTCAGAACATGGTATAGGCAGTTTGATCTCTTTTCAGATCTTCAGAATGTTTGGCTTCTGATGTGATCTTTTGTGCTCACCTTCCTGATATACACTGTATCTAGCAAATCCACATACATTTTGTAGGGATCAGAGAGAATGAAGTTACAGGTGTGACGGAATAATTATCTTCAGACAGATTAAGCAGCTTCATAAGAAAAATCACACCTGCTTTAGTGAGTTTGTCACAACCTACAGACAACCCAGATTTGCTCCCTGTTTATATAAGAAAATCTTTGGGCTATAACAGCTCTTCATTAGGCCCATCAAACAGTAGTTCCCCTTGTCTTGCTCTGCAGAACATTAATGACCTCAGTAATTCTAGGCAGGATGTGTAATAAATTGTCTTTTGTTTTTCCTCCTGTTGTTTTACGATACCTGGTATGGCCCATTCATAGAAACAGAGATTCATGCAACACTGCATGAGCTAAATGGGTTTTTCTAACGTGATTTATCACTTAGCTTGCTTTTAGCAGCTGAAACTAGCATACCACAAGGGACCAAAATCAACTAGAAACTACTTCCGCAGAGTTTTGTTTTACAGTAGGCTAAAATATTTGGCTCAATAGTAGAAATTACTTAGTAATCCCTGTTTTCTTCCTGTATTTTTTTCAGGTTCCACATACGGAATCACTCTGAGTGTGCCTACTTGGATACCTCCAGTATTTCTACATCGGCATGCTCTTTGCCCAGGCGCTGCATCTGTCTGCAACTCCCTAAAGCAATGACCTAGATCTTCATTTGATATTGACAGTTAAGATGTATCCATCCATTGTACAGTCAGTTTACGTAAATGGCAGGCCTGCTGTGGCCATGCTGTTTTAGACCATATGGAAGCCTAAACTGGAGGGAAAATGATTTTTGTTGGCTTCCAAACTGTGTTTCTAGGTCCTCTGTCCTAGGAGACAGTCCAGTTTACAGATAACCTACAACAGAGTCTACCATTGCTGGCTGATGAAGCTGGGTTCCTGCTAGTCTTCCAATAAATCAGGATCTCTTTCATGTTGTTCTTCCTCTCAGCATGTGGCCTTGGGGACGTGCAGCATCCAGAGACACCAGCCAGCACCCCTATAGAAACAGTTAAACCAGGGCTCTGGTTTCTCTGTGATATTTGTGATCTTTGCTGAGCTTTGTACTTGCTGTTTTAGTAGAACATTTCCCTGTCTACCAGTCTTCTGAGCTCACCTTCAGCCCCCATGTGTCCCTCTTAGCTCCTTTTATTTCTGCCCTATGTAGTGATCTGATGTTTTTCCATAAAATTTGTGTTAGGTGAATGTACTGGATTTGTACCCTGGCCACTCTGGCCATCACTGTCATCAACATTTCCAGTGGCTGGAGTGATGGGAAATTAAGAATTTCTCAAAGGAAGGAGCTCATAAAGTCTGGTCTTTGTAGGGGCTTTCATATTAGCATTCACCTGGCTTGTTCCTGCTGATTTGAGCTTGTTCAACAAAGCAATAGGCATCTCCCATGTCAACACAGTAGGTTTATTCATGGTCAGTTGCATTATCTGCACAGTTGCATTATCTGCACATCTGGGGTACTGTAATCTGAGGCAATAGGCATGTTCTCAATTTTTTGCACCCCCCTCCCCCCCCAAAAAAGGTGTGTTGTCTGTGCAAAAAATATCTCCCATGACTAGAAAGAGAGTTTGGTGTTTACTGATCACAAAGCCCAGGAAAGAAGTATTCCGAGCAGACTGTGGCAGGCTGGGACATGAGAGCTGCCGCCATTTGCTGGTGCCCCTCTGCTGAAGCTTCTCAGGCATCATCAGCACAACCCCTCAGCTGCTACATTCCTGGGGTGGCTGTGAGGGGTCTACATTAGCTTTTCTCAGTTCTGCTGTGTTGCAGAAATCTCCAGCAGAAGGGTAGAGGAGATATCCAGGGGCACTAACTTCTGTTGCCCCAGTGAGATCTGCTGGAACTTCTGCTGGAGCGAGCCTTCAGCTGTCTGGTTACTGGAAGGACATCAGCAGAGGGTTTTGCATTTCTCTGGCACTTGCATCTTACCTTCTAGTGATGGCAGAGTCACAGGATCACAGAATTGTTTAGGTTGGAAAAAACCCTTAAGATCATTGAGTCCAAAAGTAAATGATGTAGCATAGCAGCCTGGTGAGACACTCCTGTAAATGACCAATATATAGATGGTGCTAAAGGTGACAGGCTGTGTCAATTACTTTCTGAGATGATGTCTGTAGGGGCAGTCCTGAACCGGGTCCCACTGATGCCAACTTCACACTCAAGTGCTTCCACAGCAAACTGCACTCAGGTTATCCCTGCCTTGCACTGGTGCAAATCAAGTTACAACATTTCAAAGGCAGGTTGTTATGACCTATGTAAATAATTTATTTTTATATGAACAGAATACTAAGAGGAACGTAATGAGCCTCAAGGACTTGCAGTGTGGAAAATTCCCTTACTGAGTTCCTGGGAAGAGGCTGTATGAGAGAGGAGGAGGAGGAAGAGGAGGTGTAAGACAGTTTAAGGCTCTGTGCTGCTATAACTTGGACATTCCCCCTGGAATTCTGAGACAATGTAACCAAGAGCTGTCTTCAATTAATTGCACTTCAGTATAACTACAGGTTTTGTTTTGTTTTTTTCTAGGCTGATCTATGCTATTTTCTGTTACCAAAGGCCTTCCCCACGTTAGCAGTTTTCAGGGATCATTTTCATTGTTAAAAGAAAGGTTTGACTTGACATTAGCAGCTTTCAGGCAGCACAAACAACTGATATGCCAGTGATGTTTGCACACAGACATTCTCCTTCAGCTTGTTCTTCTGAAATCAGCACTCACGATCAGATGCTGACAACATATAATACATATACACTGAAAGCTGCCAAAGGAGGGAATTATCCAAGGGTCACTGACGTAGCAACAGTGACACTCTCACACAAGCCTGTGTTAAATAAGTATTACGATAGCTGGTTCAGACATTTCTAAACAGAGGTGGGAAGGCCTAAGTGTCTAGTCACCCATGTTTCCTTTCAAGTTTAGCAGAATTGTCATTCTTTTTTCTTGTAGATTCATTTGTAAGTCGCATAAGAACTCAATAAATAGATGCCTTGCTTCTTTCAAATGTCCTGGTTTCAGTTATTTTCCATCTCTGCAGGGTAAATGTAAAAAAATAGAAGACTCTTTAGAGAGATAGGAATCTCCATCCCAAGAGTCATTCAAAATAAGTATTTAGTGTCCAAATAATTTCTATTCAGAGTTCTTTGGACATCAATATCCTACCTTTTTTTTTATCCCCCCCCCTTTGAATTTTGGTTCTCCAAAATTATAGATCCTCTTGTATTTGTGGATGGGGAAATCTCTCCAACATTCACGTGTTTGGCAGTATCTTTAAGTAGCAGGTACAGAACTGTTGTCATTAGAAAGAGTAGCACTGCAGTGGGAGTATAAGGATCCAGAGTGACTGGAAGAAATTCTACTTCCACCAGTTACAGACTGATAAACAGAAAGTGTGACCCACGGCAAAATCACTGGCACTTCCCAAAGACACTGATTTTGCAGAGGCTCACTGAATTGAGTTTATTTTGATCAGAATCAAAGCTGATTTGCTGCTTAAGCTCAGTTTCAAGGAAAGAAATGCCTCTGTCCCAAGAAGGAGGGCATTTTCACCATGTCAGTTATAAATTCTCAGTATCATATGAAAGTATAGGCACTTCCAGAAAAATATTGATACTTGGATAAGGAAGAAAACACAGAGGTATGACTGCTTAAGCATCCAAGGTTATTAAGTTCATGCAGAATCACAGAACTGTAGGAGATGGAAGGGAGATCATCTAGTCCAACCTCCCCCCCAAGAAGGTCTGTCTAGATCAGGTTGCACAGAAATGCATCCAGGCAGGTTTTGAAAGACTTCAGAGAAGACTCCACAACCTCTCTGGTCAGCCTCTTCCAGGCTCCATCACCCTCAAAATATGAAACTAAACATTAAACCCTCCTTGATATTTATTTTATGAGAATGCAAATAATTAAATAAGTGTCATTTTCCCAAGAATCTTCAATCGAATCAGCCTGAGTCTATTTACAACATGACACCATTTTTTTTTCCTCAGTATACTATGTGACAGGTCCATTTGTTTATTCTTATTCCTTTTAGATATAATGGCAGCACTGACTTTGATCTGTGATGTGTTCTTCGCTCACTGTACCCAGGCTGTTCAGCCATTAGGTCGTGAGAACATGGTAGTGAGATATCAGGGTCTATTCTCCCATTAGGCAGCTCAGCCTATTCTGATTTTTCTCAGTATAGAATTCTGATCAAAATAGGCAGTTGAAAAGTGCAATTCCTTGACAGCTCACGGAAAAGGAACTAATTGTATTAGGAGGTGCCTATGCTGTGTAAGCTTTTTACTTCCAGCTGCATAAGAAGTAAGGAAACAGAGAAAGGGTGAAGCTTACTGAACAAATAAAACCTGTCTATGTCAGAGTCGAAAGGATGACAGCATGAAGACAAAAAAATAATAAAAAAAAAAATCCAGGCTTTGTGGTTTGACTCTTTGTATATGCAAATGATTTCTTTCACACTGTGTGTTGGTTGGCTTTTGCAGTTTTACAACAAAAGGAAGGAGGGAGGAAGGAAACAAAATGTGCTGCCTGTAAGTTGATAGAAATGCAGCTGGAAAGTGCCACTCCCTGTACAAGTGGCTTTGCAAGAAGAGTGCAGTCAAGATATTGTGAAGTGAAAGCGAATATGGTCTTTGAGGGGTCTTTGAAGGCTTATACTGGTTTATGGTGGGGAGGATATCTGATGTAAAATGAAGGGGAAATTGTTGACCTGAATTGTGATGGATCAGTGAATGGTGATTCTATCTGTGAAGACAGTGCAGGAAGATTACAGGGTTGTATCTCTCTTCAGCATGAAATCCATGTGTCTTTGTGAGTGCTGATGCCCCTTAGAGCTATTAAAATAAGCAGCTTACTAATCTTAAATAGCTTTCAGAATCTAAAAGTTGTGTAAACCACAGGTAAAATGAGGGATTTTTTTTTTTTTTTTTTTTTTTTTTTTTTACCAGCCTAAAGACTAGATCATACAGCAGGCAAAAAGTCACTGTTGCTACTAACTTCAGGGAAAAAGGTCATAATCAATGCTATGCACTTAAATGAGCCTGTAAATCTCACCACTGGAGATCCAGTATGGGAAGACAGCACATCTCTGCACAGGAGAAAGTCAAGATCTAGCAAGTTTTCAAAAAAAGTTTAATTTCATCTACACCATTTAATGTTGCAGAACTTGGCATTTCAAGGAAAACGTAAATACCTCTTCAATTTAGTCACCTGATGCAATGGCTCTTTTATTAGCATGATAGAAATTGCAAAATCATACTTATGGGGCTACAGACCTGTAACTCTTCCTTTTGTTAGTCTACTTCACGGGCACTTTTTAAAAGTCAAAAAGGGATGTTGCAACCCTTCTGCATCTCGAGGCTACTGATCAGGGCAAGGCAGCAGGTCACAGAGATGTTTGCTCTTTTCTGTCTGATCTGACCTTGAGATAATTTGTACAGGTCTGAGAGTAATCTGTAATCCTTCACTTACATAACCATAACATACATAACATTTGATTTTTATAGCTAAGAAAAGTCATTAAAATGATTTAAAAGTGATTAAAATGATGACCCTATGTAGAGCCTAGGGTCCTAACTTTTCTAGTTAGGGAAGATCATTCCAAGAGGCACTTCTGCTGCAGTTTGAACTGTGGTAGTAAATGTGGTTTACTTGTTGACTTGCTCAACGTAGTACAGTAACCTCTCCTTTTGTGGCTGCTTTACCTCCTGTCAGACTTCAGAGTGGGGTGCTCTAGCATTCCTAGCAATTTTTTTTTGAAATTGTTGAAAATTGTTCAGCAATTCCTAAAGGCATTGATCCTAACAGAGCATATGAAATGATGCTTGTGAGCTGCACGTTGCTTCAAAGGTATGATGCAATGAAGACCACATCCTTCAGCAGACATTACTTACACAAACATCATGTAGTAGTGATCATGATCACTGTTACTAATGGGAGGCATGTGTACCCTCACTGAGAGAAATGGGGTTTCCCTTGCTTGGAGGTGGAAACACCTTACAGTTGGTTCCATTTTTTCCCCCATTATTCACAGATGAATGTGATGGTCTTGATTGTAACATCCGCCAGGGGAATTCGCTAAGCAACTCTGGGTTTATGTCTTTTGCCATTTTGTGTATATCTATATACACACCCCAGTAAAATGAAAGCAAAACCAACTAAACCAAATCAATGCAACCTATAAGTAGCAATACTCCCAGAGCTACATGAGGTACAGTGGGAGATTTTAGGAAGTAGTGGAGACAGGAGTGATTCCAGCATACCTGCACATACACAGGTAAATTCTGTGAGGTGGTTCTCACACTCTTTTCCTTTCAGGAAAGGTGTGTGCTTTAGATAATAGGTGATATCACAGTGATGGCAAGGCAATTATTCGTTACACACTACTGGTGATGTCAAGGGGGATGAGACAGGCCTGTCTTGCCACTCACCTGTGTGAAAGGTACAAAGCAACCTCGTATTTTACTAGGGATTTACTTCACATTTCCTAATTCACGTAAAGCGTGCTTTTTTCCCCCTGTAATGATGACAGCAATAAGAGTCTGAATAAGGAACTCACAGTAAGATACAAAGGCAACTTTTAGACACCTTCTATTCCCCCCCATCCTGAAGCAAAGAGAGGAAGAGCATTACTTATACTCCTGGGCTTGTATATGCTACAGCAGCCTGCCCAGCACCAGAGCACAGCACAGACTCCACAGCCTCTATCCTCCCTTTATAGTCTCCCTGTCCCCAGCTCTATTTCCAAAAAAAAAAAAAAAAAAATTTTTTTCTATGGAACTGAAGAAGTGAAGGGTAGAAAGGCAGAAGACATGGATAGCATAGGTTTAGGGTCTCAGCATGGTGAGCTGTATGTATGCAACAGACGATTGGGGGGGGGGGGTCAGGATAATGACTTTGCAGGAGTGTTGGTCTAGGGAGAAAATGAGAACTATAGCAGGGTGAGGGAGCTGGGGAACATTGGATAGGGGTCCTTACCTAAGGAAGTGCTATATGCATGAAGGAGATAAGGAAACAAGTTAATTAAGATGGGTTTTGCTGTGGGGTGTTATGGAAGGGAAATGTGGTTTCTGAGGCTCTGCAGTGAGAAGCAGAAGCACGTAGCAGGTGGTGAGGAAGCAGGTGGTGAGAGAAAGAGATGGGAAGTCAGACAATATCTTGGGGAGGTTAGGAACACATGAATGACTTGCAGGATTTTTCAGGATATTTCAGGGCTCTGCCTCTAAATGTCACTGGGACCCCCTTATCAAGGGTGCCAGCAACAGAGTTCTTGGGAGCCAGAGGTGAATCCCACAGCTCCTCTGCTCAGGCTTTTTAGGATTCTTTTAGGCCTTTCCACCAGGGCACAAGAGCCAATGGAGGAATGAAAATTTCACAAGCAAACAATATTGTGCAGAAAAAGGAGCCCTGGCAAAGTTTTGTTTTGGAAAATCCAATTCAAAATAGCCATTCCCTTGAATCCAAACCAATAAACATTTGAAAAGAGGAATGTACAAAAGTTTACCATTTATGTGATTAGTGTTCTAATCTGTGTAAATATACACTCTGAAACAATATCTCATTTCAAGCCAGTCCTAAACCAATTTACTAAAATGTTAGTAAATTAAATACTGGTAAAACCTTTCTTTAAAAGTCAGGGTAAGACAAAACCTGCATTTACCTTCTGCTTTTGTTTTCCAAAAAGAACTAAGGAACAATGCTACATCTTCAGAAAGAGATAAAGTATTTGTGCTTTGGCTCCCTGTTTCTAGAATTATGAAATCAGAGATGCATGGCTTGTTATTGTTTACTGACATTTATTTATTTTGTTCTTTGCTTTTTTATCTCTATGACTAGATACTCAAAGAGAAAAAAAATAGTCGTCTCCTTTGCTCTATAATATTCTCTGTTCAAAACCAGTATGATAAATATCACTGAAGAGACTAGCAATCTTTTTTAAAACAAGGCTGTTTCAAAGTCCCTCCCTTAAAAGGTAAAAAGAACATTTTCTTTTTTTCATATGTTCCTTACTTTGCTACAACATTCTGTTTCCTCCAGAAATATTGTCTAGCACTGATTAATGTTGTCTATTTTTGTCATTTGTTAGTTCAGCACAAGTAATAACCTGATTTTATTTTATTTTTATTTTTCCAGTGGATAAAGAAAGTCAAAGGTACTGATGATAATCCCACTTAACAGCCAGGTCAGTCTGGAACGTCATTTATGGAGGTGAAGTCACACAGGTCCACAGGAGCAGAGTCAGGTGGTCTTTATCACATGCTTTTTGGAATGAAGGAACTAACAAAAGGGAATTTAATTGCTTCCTTGAATATAATTACAGGAAAACAAATCCCCTCCAGCTTCCGCAGATTTCTCCCATAAACTGAGGAAAGATTGGTGTGTTACATACACTGGTGCACGTGTACTTACCAAGCTGCATTCTGTCATACAGATCCTTTTCCTGGGTCTCTGTCATGAATCAACACCCTTCTACAAAAGCAGTGTGAAAAGGGTGAAGACAACTTCCCAAATCCTTTGTAACTCCTACTTAACAATCCCTAAAGTAGTCTTCTCAAAATAGAAAATTACAGCAATATTTCTACAAAAATAAAATGTGAGGCATAAATCCATCCAGGGGTGTTTCCAAATCAGCAACAGACCATCCTGAACCCAAGCACTCAAGACATACTTTATTCCATCAAACTGGTGGTTTGGCACTTTTAATGCTTGTATCAAGCTGCTGTAGACATTGCACAAAGGGAGGGAACTTGCTTTTCCTCACTCTTGACTCCTGTGCAGTAAAGACCCTTCAATCTCTTTGCTGGACTATAAAGTAGTGACTTTTAAAGTGATACTTGAAGGATAAAGGACATTAGATCCTTCAGAAATTAGAATAATACACAAATTAAAGGGGGAAAATGATACAAAGTGTATCTTGATTTTACCAGACCTGGAATCAATAAAGTTTAGCCAACAAGCAAACGTTGTGCTTGCCACTCCACAGAAACCAACCAGCCAGGAGAGTAGATCACAACTTCCTCAGGAAAAGAAGGTTTTGCAACTTGGCATCAACTGTGATTAGATGTCACAAGACAGGCTTTTCTGATTCTTGGAGTCTGCTTGCTGATGCAGCACATGCAAATAAAAGCACTGAGCATGAATCCTCTGCAAACAACTTGCATTTCTGCTTGTTTGCACAGACCATGTTATTATTCCTGTACTGCTAAGAGTGATGGGCAATGGAGAGCATCTAACATTATGATTCACAATGGTTTATTTCATCCCAGGTTTGAGACCACATTAGTGCTATTAGTGCTGTCAATGGTCTGTTGGTTTGGTTTAGTTTGGTTTGTGGGTTTTGGTTTTTTTTTAATGCAGTTGTTTCAAGTACACTGACTATAACTGAATAAGTGTAAATTTTTTTCAGGTTATTTTTAAGCTAAAATTATTAAACTCCCCCTGAAGTTCCTAACTATTAGACTCACATGAAATATTTTATAAATTGCAAACTAAATGTTTCCCACACAACAAAAGAGTCTCACTCACCTTCACACTTAGTTGAGTGGCAAATCTCCATTTTCTTTTCTTGGGATAATGTGTCACAAGATCTCCTACAGGTTTGAGGGTCTCCTGTTAAATCTTTAAAGTGAAGGCATCCTCCCCTTCTGTGGCAGGGCGGAGAGGTCTAAAGAGATCTCTTTAGATGGAGAAGTAGAAGGTCTGACGACTCCTCAGGGGAACTTGCAGCCTTGTAAGAAGTCAGAGAAATGATTGAAAGATGGATATAGGTGAAGATGCACCCCAGTAGTCGGGTGAATACCTTCTGAATACAGTAGCATTAGCCACATGCATTTGCAATGTGTCACCTTCTTGTACAGGATCAATAATCACAGCCAGAAGCAGCTATTAGTATGGATGAGGAGTGTTCACCTAGGATAATCTAACATATATCAGATTGTTATCCCTGTGAGAGCTGGAAAAGTTAGCAAATGACTCTCCAGTCACACTACATGAACATGAAGAAAATGATGCTTAGCCAAGTGTCAGTAGGTTGAGGTTATGCCTAGAAGACATTGAGAGGATGCAGTCTCTTGTTTGATTATCTTAGGTTCTCTTGAATCTGGTTTTCTTACATGCAAGCAAAAGTACAGAATGGGGCAAAAATAAAAATAAATAAATAAAGCCCCCAAACAAACAACAAAAAAACCCAACAAAAAAAAATCATAAAAAACCTCAACCAAACAAAAACCAAACCAAACCAACAAACAAAACCCCCCAAAAAACAACAACAACAAAAAAAACCCCAAACACAAAAAACCCCCCAACCCCTAATAATAAGGAACACGTTTCTGTCTCATGGATTTCTGTTGGAGTAAAAGCCCAGATTGTGGGGGTGAATAGAATAAGCAGTGGAGCAGAAAAAAAAGACAGCAAGTGGGAATCAGAGAAGCCATTTCCATAAGCTACTTCTAAGTGATTGTTGACATTGCAGTCTTGGGTAGTGGGTTTGGTCCTCAGGCAAAGAGCTAATCACTCTTGGTTCCTAGCCTTGTTGGTTCTGTAGCTAAGGGTCTTATTTCTCCTATGTTTTTTTCCTTTGGAAAATGGGAGAGGGGAGCAGAAGGGGAAGCAAATGAAACTGGGAGTTAGAAATTTGCTGATTAGAAGAGTGGCAAATAGAAAGGTCCAGGAACTGCTGTTCTCACAACTGTATTGATGAAAGAGAAGAAAATTCAAGGGGTGACTGCATGTAAAATTTAAATTTGGTATGTGGGGTAAGTGTAGAGGAAAATAGGCCCTTAAGATGATTAGCTAAGTTAGAAGTTAGAGAAGAATAGGACATTATAGAATAATGGAAGATTAACAGAAT
>JANHGN010027542.1:0-27954 GCA_024605025.1 Megaceryle maxima | reverse complement strand
CCCAGGTGCAGGACCCTGCACTTGCTCTTGTTGAACCTCATGAGGTTCACCTGGGCCCACCTCTCCAGCTTGTCTAGAGATTACAATTGTGACATACCTCCATGGGGAAGACAGACAACTCCTAAGCATTACCATAAACAAAGACAAGACAGCTCAAAAGTCAAATACCAGAAGTAAACCCAAAAGCCTGGCATTTACTACATCTATCATGTTGCATCTAAGGATTAAAAATTTAAGTGCTACAGAAGAAAAAAATAGCAGTAACACAACTGCAGCTCTATCTCAAGCAACCTCTGATCAGCTTTCATTAACATGTCAGCACCCAGATGCAATCAAGCCTTCAGCCATAGGTGTGACCATATGCACACACTGCATGCAGCAATGTGGTCTGTGGGCCCTGGTGTACAAGTCCTTTTGGGTGGAAAAAAGCAGGCTTATCAGTGATTTGTTCTGTGTTCATTTAGCATTGAGCTGCAGTACATACAACTGTCTTTCACTTCCATGTTAATTTCTCCTACTGTA
Source organism: Megaceryle maxima (assembly GCA_024605025.1). Taxonomy (NCBI): domain Eukaryota; kingdom Metazoa; phylum Chordata; class Aves; order Coraciiformes; family Cerylidae; genus Megaceryle; species Megaceryle maxima. The sequence goes on along the minus strand of JANHGN010027542.1, from coordinate 27,432 downwards.
AATCAAACCTACGTGTTCCCTCCAGAACTCCCACTTTTTTATTTGCAATGCTAACACACACAATAAACAGTTTTAAACAATTTGGTAAGTTGTTATTTTCCACTGTATTTGCTCACTGCTGGTTCCAACAACTTGTGCCAAGAAATGCAGCTCAGTTTAATTACTCACTTCTACTACAAGGCTAAAAGGACACACAAGATGCTTACTATGACCACACATGAGTGAACATAGTCACTGTGATACCTATGAGCTGGGGACCTCTAAGCTTGTTAGGATCTTAATCATGGACATTACCAACTCCCACCATGCCCTCAGAGCTCACACAAAAGAAAATAAACATATGCAGTAAACTACACACCTGCGAGGTGTCACCGAGGAAGTCTAATTAAGACAAAGCCAGCAAGACACAATAAATGCATTATGCTACCTTGGGCTAAGAAAATATACATATCTCTGTCATGTTACATTCTATTAAAAAACCCCAAAAGACATAATATGGCATACATAAGACTCCAGAAAGATAACAAGCAGTTGAGATACAAGACTTTCACAGAAGAGAAAAGGCTAACACTGTTCAGTGAGGAGACAATTTGTGAGGCAGACACAGTGCACCACTGTTGTGCACCCTCTCTAACACAAAACAGAAGCAAGTAAGAAGAAACTGAGGAAGACTGTCCTTTTATCTCAACTATTAGTACAAAAGTCCACTTGGAATCACAGAAGCCAAGAGATGAAAGGCCTAAAAGGAGTCAGTATCTATAAAAAAACCCCTGTATTATCTGCTAGCAATAAGGAAGTTTATTTAATAAAATCTTGTGCTCCCGGGTACAAAAGTGACAAAGCAGAGAATTCCAACAGGTTTTGTCTCCCAGACAGCTGGGTTTGTGGGGCTGAAAGGCAGGCTATGACAAAAACACTGCCCTCTGACACCAAAGAAAAAGCAAGCAATGCATTTCTCAGGTGTCCATAACAAGGTTTTCCAGCTTGGCCAACAACAGCAGAGTAAAAAAACCAAACCCAAACATAACCAAAGTTTCACAGCTTGGTCAGACTCCCAGCCTCTAAGGAGAAATGTTGCAATTAAATTGTTCTTGTAATACAGGATCTGGGAAGGGATTAACATGCATTACGGTGTTAAAGTAGCCAGGATCACTAGAGAACGCAAAGCTTCACAACACTCTCGGTGCTGCCCTCCGAGGCCACAGTTACTGGCTATGATTGGTACAATGCTTGGTTAGAAAAATTCATGATGCGACCCAAGCACTTGAGCCATCTCCAGGCACCATGCAGCAACACCCAAACCAAACAGTTCAATCAGCTTGTCTTTGCTGGAGTCTGACAAGTTTTAAACAAGAGCATAAGTGAAAGTGCAAGCCCACCCAGAGGCAGCAGTTAAGTTCCTCAGGTGGTGTTAAGTATCTTCAGACAAAACTACTACTCATCCCTGAGCTATTCTGTCATTCTTGTTAATGAAGTTCACACATCACCACGAAGTACTGTAGTTAAAAATGTGAAAAAGTTCTCTCAGTTAACACAGATGTATTAAAAGGGGCATTTGCCTATTATCTTTCCCAGCTTCTAAACTTAATTGTTTGGAGTAATTTTTTGACTAGCTACCAGACTTCTCAGTTGAACATTGTAACCTAGGGGCATGAGAACCAACACAGTTGTTTCCCTCTATCATGGGAGTGGAAATACTGTCTCCTTCCATTGCCTCATCCTAATTTAAAGCAGTATGTCCACTGATAACGGGAAAACATAGAAAGGTTAAAATCCAGTTGACTGCAATGGAAAGATTTTACACACCAAGTTAAATTGGAGATTCCTCCTCCCATGCTCCAGCTTTGTCTGAGAGAATAACTCAGCGAAGTGTTGCTGAAAGCACCACTATTCACATGAAAAATAGCCCCAAATACACATCCTGAACTCCAGCCTTCCCTTCACATGCATCTCATAATCCTATCTGGTCTAGTGGAAACTTGCATTTACAGAGGCTAAGAGATCCTGCTGCTCTAGCACTGCACCATTCCACTTGTCTGAGGTAGTATGCCAACATGAAAAAGAAGTATTTATATGTAAAATTTTCAAAGTCAACCACTGACTTAAAGCAAGCAAGGGGTATTAAAAACCCCCAAGTGTAATAGCTTGGAATATAATCTTGGTAGAGCAAGAAATACAGAGCCTGATTTTCTATCAATTGTGTAAAACCATTATATATATTTATGCCAAGAGTCTTAAAAATTCTAGTCCTGCTGAAAAGCAAGCAGTCCCACAAACCTAAGTTGCAATTATTTATTTCTAAAAACTCATTATTGCCATGTGTGTGACCAATGCATACAACAGTGCTAAAGAAAAGCTTTAAATAAGCAATTCAGAGGAAAACCATGATAACCATAAAAGTAAACTTACTTGCAATGTCACATACCTGACCACATAAAGTAGCAACAAAAGGAATGAAGAGGCTATCATGGTAATACCATGGCTATTTCAATGACCTGCCTGTCAGAAGGCTCTTCTGAAATCTTCAAGGACACTGTCCAATAACAGTTAAATTGTGAAGCTTTGGCAAGATAACCAGAATGACAATTTTTTTTTTTTAATTATTATTTTTTTTTTAAAACCTGGACCAAAAAAGAGGGGGTGGAAAAAAAGGAACAGGAAAGTGTTCACCAGAAATCTTTCAACTTAAAAACAAATGGGACTGCCAGAAAAGCATACCCTTTGCAGTGATATCCTTGTCAGACCCAGCCCATGCTTTGTGTTATGATTTTCACAGAAACCAGATAGCCTGTTCTTTCTGTGAAACAGCCCATTACCCTATTCCAAGACGTGACTGGGGCTTCTCTATTTTAATCTCAAAATGACTTTTCACTATTGGTGGTCCTATTTTGCAAAGAAGTTGTCCAGTATTTCACTCTGAGGTAAGAAGAGGAGGAGAGGATGGTTTGCCGCACCCTAAAATTAAATTATGCCCATCACAGTAGATAAACTCAAAAGCCTTTCATCTAAAACTTATATACTTAGCATCACCAAAACAGTTACAATAAAAACTGTACCCATATTCATATTTAAGTGACAACAAGCTTGTTTGCTCATGGAATTTTAAAAACCATGAGTAAAATCCAAGTTGAAGTGCTATGGTCTGAAGGACTGTGCTCTCAGACCTCACCGATTCTGTGAATCTAGGATTTCTAGGAATCCCAGAATACTTAGATGGAACAAAGAAGTTTCATCCATTCACAAAGCCTGAGAACATCACTGTCTGGTTAAAGATTGAATCTGTCCACATTTCAACAGCAGCTCTGCCCATCAGGATTACCAGTAGCCCCTTCACATTAGGGAGATAGTGCATGACAAGAGCACTAGAAGATGAAGCTATTTCAAGACAATATTTAAAAGCCTCGCTGGTATTCTCTACAGACATGAAGCAACTTTGCAATACACAAACCCAGCTTTCTAAGTCTCTTTCTACAGTGCAGATTTCAAATGAAAGTCAAATGAAGGTTGCAAGCTCTTAAGAGCTGGGGAAACAGAAGCGTACATTCATACACACACGTGTGCATGTACATACACATACCTACAAAACTGGTTTCAGTAGTCAGGACACACCAGTCTCCCTTAGCTTTAAAATAAGGCAAGTAAAGCTGCTTTTATCTCAATTCCACATTGACTTCCATGGTTATATTAATTCTGTATGTACCTATTTTAAAAGATAGCCAGGTAAATAAATTATAAAAAGCACTATTTTTCTATTTAAAAGAAATCAAGTGCAACTTAACATGCCAGTAGATCAAACTATCAAGTAGAAGAAGAATATATTGAATTTTCAAGTACACACTTCAAAGGGGAAAGTAAGTTTTCTAAATTTTCCTTTTTGATTAAGATCTGACAGTACAACCTTTAAGCCTTCTGTGACCAAGTAAGAGTCAGAAAATCTAATTTACTTTCAGGGGAAATCCCTTCTACAGTATCAGTGAGAGGACAGGTCATCTTACATATTCAATAGAAAGATTCATATGTGGTTGTATGTACAGTGTCAGAATTTTAATAAGTTTAAGAACAGCAATTTTATATTAAGCATTCTAGAGAGTTCTTGCCATTGACTTATACATACCATGGCTTAAAAGACCCAATCTAACACTAACAATAGCAGCCAATTTTAAGCTCTAAGTAAATTTCAGTCTGAGATTCTAACTTGCTGTGAAACACATCCTTGACTTCCTATGTTTCCACACTATCCCATCATTATATTACTGACTTTTTAAGCATTTATTGCTAGAATTAATGCTAGTCAACTGTGGGACTTCAATCAAGTGGAGGTCCACTGCCCTGCATAAAAGAAATATATATTCTGTAATGCGTTCACCTTACTCAACAGATAACCCCTTTTTCATGTTGGCTGACAAGACACTTCTCATCAAAAAAAAAAAAAAAAAAAAAAAGACCCTATAAGAAAATAATATTTATCAGTTGCGAGAACTTAAACATAAACTGAGCACACAAAGATGTAAGATACTGAAATGAAGGAAATAGACACCTGAATCCTACACACCGAACAGTTTGATTACAAAGCTCAGAAATACATGCAATCCCATTCACCTGAGAAAAAGTTCATTTTAACCTAAATATAGCTGCTGCTTGCTTACTCTTAGATCCTGCGTCAGGGTCCAGTCTCACCAAGTTACCTTATATGTCAATAAAATCCACTTTGACCTCAAATGAAAATCCTGTTTGTACAAGTGTACTTGTGGGTACATGCACAGATATATGCATAAAAGCAAGACATATGGAATTTGCCCTATGGTCAATGTAAATGTCAAAGAAAAAAATTCGTATCTTCAAATCTATAGAAATAATTAGAAAGAACCCATGTAGCTCTGAAAGTTCTTGATTCTAGAAGTACCCAACCAATCCTCTGACCCAAGGTTGTGAGACCAGCATTACCACAGTGATTGTATACTCAGGGAGAATTAAAAATATACTTTCTCAATCTGCAACAAACAATTAAGGGTATTGTATATTTGTAGATACTTAAGTAATTATGTGGGAAGATTAGATAAACTGCAAGAAAGCTGATAAGAAAAACAAACCTTCTACGACATGAAATTAATTCTGATTACTAAATACTGTCTTCCACTAGAGGTGACCCAGTTTTTAAATACATAAGAGTTTTTAAAAAATAATTGCTTTGGGAACAAGTTGGAAGTTCAAATCAAGCTGCAATATAGAAGGGACCAAGAGATGGGAAAGGATTGGAAAGGTCAGTCTGGTGGGTTTTTTTTCCCTCCCCCTCCTCAAATGTGATTTGGTATTGCTGGGAGGAGAAACATTTTTTGTAAAGCTGCTCTTTCAGTCACTTCATGATAATTCATTTAAGCTCCTCTCCCACTACAATTTTAAGAAAGATTGATTGTATTTGCCCCTTTCTCAATGGTTCCAGTTGGTGTATTTCAAAGTATGTTTAACACAGAAAGCCTATGAACTGTCTATGCTTTTTGCTAAAATTTGCTAAATCTGCTAAAAAATGCTATCAGTCATAATTGATATTTTGTGAGATGGACTTGAAGCCAAAGTTCCAAGTCCATGGCCAAGGCACAGCCTCTTGTTAGGCACTGCTACTAACAGGTGGCACTGCCAGGTGTACGAATTTCCAGTCTTTAAAGGTAGAATGCCAGGTCTTTGACATCCCTTAGACAATTATGTCTTTTACCTTGTGCTAGTGGTTTACTGTATATTTTGAAGTGTCAGTTTGTATTTTAGAAAAGCGTCCAAGAGAACACAGCACCCTGAGGCTAAGCATCTGCCTGCTAGAGGAGGGAGAAGACACATGCTACACCAGCCAGAGAAGCTGTCTCTTACACTACTGCAGAGCCATCCTGAGATCTTGTGGGTTACCTGTGAAAGGAAACAGCTTTTCTAGCTTTTGGTGAACCAGCCCTAACAAGGAAGGGAAAAGTTCATGTTCTATAAGCAATAAATGCAGTCTTCCATTCTTAAAACACAGGCAAAGACCCAACATTTTTTGCAACTGAAGCTCATTTGGTGAGTACTCTATGTTGTATGTACTATAGACACCAGCCATGAGGAAATTTGATGTGAAATACCTCCCATGTGCTTGTTTCAGTTTCTGGGGAAGGGTTACCCAAAAAGCTGTCAGGAATGTCAGTCCAGAATGCAAACTGGGTCAGCCACTCAGGCTACCTATCTCAGCCAACACTACATTTATTTCAAGTCCAGCAGTGTTAATGTGATTTGTCAATCCTCTGATGTATTCAGCCAAGAGAAGTTAGAGGATTTTTTTTTTTTGGTCACATTTTCTTCTTCTGAAATATTACACATTTAAAAATAGGCATCTTACTACTGGAAAAAGTAGGATGCCCGTTTTTCACTGCCATCCCTAATAATTTTACAACCAAAGATTTTCAGACATTCATAAAAGCTTAAAACCAAGCTTCCAGAGATGAGGGCAAAAATATTCATATATTAAGCTTTATTTGGAACAGTATCTCCTATATAATCATAAGAAAAAATTCCACAGGGTTTTAAAAACAGGTTCAGTATCAGGACTGAAAAAGCCCTGGGAGGAAAGGGTGGGTGTGCAAGATGAGATTTTGGGACAGATGGAGAAGTAGCAGGACTTAAAGGACAGGTGCTATGGATGAAGTTCTCTTGGACATGGTGACAAGATTACACTAAGACAAGCAGGCCTGAGTGGTAAACGTAGAAAGTGTACGGATGGTTCAGGGACAAGAGACCAAATGTAGGACAAGGAATATCCATAGCAGATTTTAGACAGTATGACTTCAATCTTGACATTTATTTTAATTTTTAGAAATTAATCCAAAAATCTCCTTTCCGTTTACTTTAAATGTAGCAGCACCACTCTGAGTGCATAAAGAAAAAAAAAAAAAAAAAAAAAGAAAAACAAACACAAAACCACACACACCAAAAAAACCCAACAAAAACACCATAACAAACAAAAAACCCAACCACCTCCAGAGCAATAGAAGTAAGCAAGCCAAAAGTTTATTTTTTAAATCAAATTTGTTCCATATTGTGCTGAACACTTCACCTCCTCAGCAGTGAAACAGAAATGGGTAATGAAGGCAAATAAAAGGAGATTGAATTTCAGGGGTGGGGGATACACACACTCAAACACAAAGCACCTTCTTAAGAAGGTGGGAGGCCTGACAAGCTCCATGGAAAGAAACAGGATGCAGCAGGCTTAAGGACTGATGAGAACAAAATACTCAGTGGCAAAGGCTGCACTAAGAACAGCCATCTTTGCTGAGGAAAACAGAACACACAGGGTCTATGCAAGGGTCAGTAAAAACAATACTGGAAACAGCTGAGAGTCATTTACAAACAGTACTTTACATTTTACAATTTCAAAGCAGAATTCAGGCCTTTATTTTCAAATGAAGAGTGACCTTAATATCAAGGTAACACATCCACTTCTAAGAGGATCTTCTCTGCATTCTGTAAAGATACAAGCCTTAGAGGTAGCACACATGCAACCACAACTAATACTTGTATCAAACAAGATTCTGTAGATTTCCTGTTTTCAATATTTATACCTAATCAAAGACTTTAGCTATAGGCAGCCATAGCTCTAACCAGGGGCACAGAAAAAACAATGTGCAGCTGCCATGCTTTCTGCTCAGCTGCTGTCACAAAGTCCAGTGTCAAGGAAGACAAGTACACAAGAAGGCTTCTTTAGAGTATTAGGACAGAAAATTAATTGACTAATGTATCATAATGTTAAGAATAAAGCCATCAATACTTAAAACTGGGATTGCATCTTTCACATATAGTCAAGTCAGGAGGAAAAGTGTAGCAAAATGCTCTTTCATCCACAGCATCCAAATAAAGGGATATGGGGCAGCACTGTTTAAGTCACACTGCCTGTTGCTAGGGTATGGGATTAAATGCTTTTTGTACACAGCACTGGATAATTTCAAGTTTTACAACCTGCTGAATTCAACAGCCACAGCAGAGGCCAGACCCTCTTTCGTCAAGGCACAGTAAAACCCCTGAAAGTCCCCACCAAATTATTATCCTGAAACCACAGAAAAGTATCAGCTGCTATGCTGCAGATTTTATTTATTTGGTTCCACAATTGTATAAAACAAACCATGTTTGACAGATCAACTATGAAAAAATCAACCCAGAGAGGAGAGAGAATCAAAAGAAAGTGTATGCCCTAAATGGAATTAAGGTTATATTTTGAGAAAATACCAAGTCAGACAAAGACTCTTAGTTTTTAAAGCAGAACACATCAATACCAGTTCTGGTATCTGACCCTTCTCTGTGGTCTAAAAGTTTTTTAAACAATATGATCATAGCCAACATACAGGGGTCTCCCCTTCTTTTACTGAAGTGTTGTCTGAAAGGTAGCATTATGGAAGAAAGGATTTGATGTTCAAGACCAGTTTAATAGCTGGGGGCATGGAGACCAAAAAAAAGTGGGAGAGGATGCAACACCAGAAGTTGTACAGATATGGAAGAGCTCGTGACTTAAGTCAGAAGTTGGACCTTAAAATAATCTCCACTGCTTTACCCTCTCTGTTACCAGCTATTACTTCACAAAAACCTAAATGCAGAAAAATCAAAAACATGCATGCTATTCAGTGTCTTCATAAAGAATGCAACACCACTACCACAAATACTGCTGGATGGCCCACAGATTTAATAGAACTGTCTATCTATTTGTCTGCATTACTGTCTACATATTTATGTCTCAATCTCATCTTTAAACATACATAATTCTATCAATTAGACTGTGCATATTCAAGAAATATAAGCCACAAGATCAAAACAAAAATATCTTGAGAACACAAAATTTTGATTTGTCAATTATATTCAACTACAGAGACTTAAGACATTCAAGCCCCGTTGTTTTGAAGTCTCAGGAGCAGTTTACAGAAGTCTACTGCAATCTCCACATGAGTGGGCTTCATGGCTAAAATAACTTAGTGGATTTTACAGTGGTTATGTTCAAGGACAACAGGTAAACCATTTTTCTTCTGCCCTAATCAGGGTTCAATTCTTCATGCTTTCTGTCTCTGCCCATTTGCCATTTCCTCTATCCTAGATTACTAATATATACATGATAAATACAAATTGCTTTCTGTATTCAAGAAGAATTTGGACAATGATCTGAAATGTATGGTTTAATTTTAAGGCTACCCTGTGTGGAGTCAGTAGCTGGACTCTATGATCCTTGGGGGTCTCTTCTAACTTAAGGGGTTTCAATGATTCATGTGTGTAGAATATACACACGATATCGAGTAGCATTACTATTGGAAGAGTTAAAATTTAAAACTGCCTCATTATTACTGAGCTGGTAAGTTCTTACAATTAAGTTTTTTCTCATTTGGAATTATGTTCAGGATAACAATGAAATTAATAAATGAAATAACAGTTTGTCTTTCAAAATGGCAGGTACTTCATCTTACACAGAACTGACAGGAAAGGTGGACTAACCATTTACAACTTTTTCCTCATACTTTTAACTGCATGAATTTGTCCATATGCTTTTCCTAAAAAGGAATATAAAATCAGTAACTACCAACCACTCAGTAAACTCAAGAAATAGAACTATACATTTTTATTTTCCCATTATTAATATGCAATCATCTCATTTTATAGGCACCTGTCTCAAAACACTCTGTTAATCTGAGACCTAGTTTATGATCTAATACCGTACGTATTATTTTAGAACACACCACTGGGCAGTAGGGTAGCAAAGATTAGTATATTAGCTATCAAAGAGTTTCCTGTTATCCTAAAGTAGCATAAAGGCACACACTCACCCATGTTGCTGTCAGTGGATCTTTCTTTTATATTCTCTGCAGAATAAGGGATAGCTACTGTCCTATATTCTTAAAACAGCTTGCACACAATCTAGGGTAAGATTGCTTTTAGCAACAACCATTCTGTCCATGAATAAGAAATCCATGAACTATTACATAGTCAATCATTTAATCCATCCCACACCAGAGAAGAGCAACAAGCCTAAATTGTCCTTTACAATGAGAACATGTAACATTTGCTACAGTTTGCAAAATCATACAGTGGGAGAAAGAAAAAAAAAGTTTAGGAATCAATCAATCAAAAAGTTCATTTAAATATGGGCTGGGGACAGATTTATACCTGATGAACATGACACATTTCAAACATATGCATAATGAAATAATGAAGTAAATCATGTGTCATCATGTCATTTCACTAGAAACTGGAGAATTTGTTCAATAAATACTTTCTCTGAGAAAGAGGCTACCAAATTCCATATAGAAATTATTTTTAAATGAGAGTTTAAAAAGAATTAAAAAAGGTAGTCACTGCCTGCATCCCTCCATTTAAATCTGGTGCGCATCAAAAACCAGCCCTACCTGGAGCTGCCGGGTTATGAATACAGCACAGCTCTCAGTCTCAACTAAACAAAAGGTAGCTTCATAACATTACATTTAACATGTCACACATAAGCATTTCAAACTCATGTGAATACTAATGCCTACCTCGAGGCAGCAGTAGTTTAAGAAATACAATTTTCTTCATAGAAGCTTCCAAACCACAAATACACTTAGTAAAATGAACTAAAATTGGATTTAGGAAGCCTAGAAAAATATATTAGATTCATATAAATTTATAAAAGGTTTTTAGATCTGCTTGGTTTCTCATTAATGAAATTGAAAAGTTGAAAAGAGTTGATTAAATACAGCAGGCAAATGCATAGAATAAAGGAATAGAATTTTTGTTGGGTTTTTTTTTTGTTTGGTTGCTTTTTTTCTTGGTGTGTGCATGGGGTTTGGTTTTGTTTTTAATGAGTAGTCCAGTATTATCTGCTTTAGGACTTCATAGTACTGTAAAAAAAAAAAACCCAAACCTGTGATGGAAAACCTTAGGAAACATGCAACTTGAACAGCATTTGAGAGTCTCTGCCAGAACAAAGAAGGAAGTCCCACCTGCACTAGATTACTTTTGCTGTTATATCTGAAATACAGCTGATTTGATGCCATTTTTCTAATACACCTTAATACAGGCTAACAAAAGCACTAAGAAAAAGGGAGCTTCAGGTATACAACTAATCTCTCCATACTGCTAAATGGGTATTTTGATACACACTGCCCTTCTAGCAAGTTAGTTAGAGTCTGTTACAAAGCTCTGTAATAAAGCCACACCAACATGATTCCTCTGTACTTGTTGACCACTTTCCCCCCCAAACCCTACCAGACAACTATATCTGTAAATCACAGGAAAATTCTATTATTATATACCTGTTACTAACAGATAAAGAGCAAACAAGGAACAGGAGTTACTCTTTCAAAAAGAATGCAAAAGGAATTTGTTGACAGACCTGTACACTAGATAGGTATTTGAAAAAAAACAGAATAATCAATAAATTGGAAACTATTAAGTCAATACACAAGAAATGTAAGAGGGCATCTCCTGACTTTCAAATTATTTGTACTTATGAACCTGTTAGATTACCAAAGAAAATCCTAGGCACTCAATACCACATGAATAATAGAAATCCACAACCCAGCAAACAAAACCAAAACTATCTTTGAGACTACAGATGATTTTTGACTACAGGAAAAGAAAAAGGAGTCATCTGTGTTTGTGCAAATGATTTTTTTTTCAAGATATATCAAAGCAGACAGATCAGCTGTGAAGTGTTTGCACTGCAGCAACTGCTACTATCTGTCAGCCAGGAAACTAACGATGTTTTCTCTAACAAGAGATTAAGACCAACTCAAAGGAACTTTCCATAGAGACTACCACAGATGTTTAGTTTGCTTTTAATGCGGTATCTGCCAAAAATATTTTAAGATTAATTGATCCTAGCAGTTGCACACAAAAAAGGATATACTTAAATATCAACTTGGCTGCCTTAAAACATATGGGGGAAGTACATGGCACAGGCTGTGCATCAATCAGCACCACACAAGTGACTCTTCAGAAGTCACAAGGACTTCAGTCCTACAAGAGGACTTCCACAAAGAGGTCCACTTCCAAACTGCCAAAGCCAATTAAAGCAATGCAGTTTAAAGAATCAAACTGTACTACAAATAGATCTTTTTCAACTTTAGTGCTTTTCTTTTTCCTGTGTTGGTTCCCTACTCCCCTGGATTTTTCTAGTCTCCCTAGTCTGAATAGAGTTGTTACTGGCCTCTTGAAGTAGGAATTTTTAGAACCGAGTGGTAAAATCAAAACTTAATGTCTTGCATTGTTCCTGGAAGTTCTATGTAGTTTAAGGGAAAGTGAGCAGCTAAAAACTTTGCCACTGCCAGTATAAAGAGTTTTGAACACTGGTATTTGTAGTCTGGACCAAATGTTTATACAATGAATCAGCCTCACTGCCTACATCAGTACAGCTGATTCAACAAACCTTTAAGGAGGACAAAGTCCTGGGAAGTAACAGCCAAAGTTTGCTTTTGATGCTCTAGTACAAAAGCTATGACTACTTCTAAATCACTTTTTTGTGTAGCTAGTACTTCCCAAAATCCATGAAAAGAAAACAGCACTGGCAACATCTCAAGAAGCAGTTTTCTCCATTTCAAGGCTACAAAGAGCTTACAGAGACTTTCTACCTGCAGTTCATTATACACTAAATACATTTCCCACCCCCTCACCTCCCCCATTAGGAAAAGAAAACCTGTTAGGGTCATGCTAAATTGGAAGCATGGAAGAGCTTCAAACTCCAGAAGTGATTTTTTAATCAAGACAGTTATTATTACAAATTACCTCCTTAGTGGTAATGTTTGTTACAAGAGCCTATCAATCCATTCAGGACAGCCTGAACCGGCCTGACTGCACATTTATTTTCTTCCAACAACACAACCCTCACAATCAGGATGAATCCTCTTACACACATTGCAAGCATCCATTCAGTGAAAGATTAGCATAATATTAAGGCCATCTGAAGTATAGAAATGAACAGCACTGAATGCTTATTGTGCAGCCATTTGGTTATGCACAAGAGGGAACAACCCAGCCAAGACATCTGGCACAAATTACCATCATTACAATTTTTTTTGCACAATTTTAAGAACTCTGGTCAGCACCTGCATGTCAACGTGGAAGTTGCAATGCTCTTCCAAGGTCTATTCTCAAGGAAAGCCAGTCTGGCAAAGACTGAAGAACCAAATACCAATCTGCTTTGGCACAATATTAAGCGGGAACAGAATACTCCACCTTCCTTATAAAGCTCAATATTACAAGGCTAAACATCCAGATATATACATAAAAAAAAGTGCTTATTTCAAACAATATTCCTCCTTCTGTTCATAAACCTAGTATGACAGTCAACAGATACTACTTTACCACTTGTAGCTGGCTATTCCCTTGTCCTGTCCTGGCTCAGAGAAGCAGAAAGCATGAATTAAGTCATATTCACGGCTGCCCTAATTCACCTACCTGATATAGGGATCCCTCCCAGACCTGTGCTGTGTTGTGGTGTGAGATTCAAGTCCAAGAAATTACTATTTGAGGTGGGATTTGCTGTGTGGTTCAAGTGCATGATGCTATTGCGTGGGAAGGCCATCCAAGGATAGCGAGCTGCTTGGCCTGGAAAACTGAAGGAGTTGTAAACTGCTCGATGCTGTTGAAACTGTGGGAACCTCTGTGGCATGACTGGAAAGGTGCTACTGAGAGAGTTGGCATTTGTGGGTGCAGCAGGATGCAGGAATCCAGAGCCTGGCCCTTTGGCAGTTGTAGTGTGTGGGGTAGGGTTCTGAAGAGATGTGGGTGAGAGGGAAGGTTGGTCTTGGACTGACAGTTCCTTCTCAATCAGGTCTGCTAAGGCTTTGCGGGTGATGTCGAAGGGGTCAAACCCTAAGTCGTCCTCTTGCTGTTTGGAGGAACCAAACCCAAAAGCCGCTTGCCAGTCTGTGGAGGAGGATACTGGTATAGTTTCTGTCAGAGATGAGAAGATTTAGAACAAGAATGAGTAACTAACTATCCATACAAAAAATTCAGTCTCATTGTATCTGAACCTAGGTTACCAGTTATTTTTCATATAATACTACCTTACACATTCTACAAAGACATCTTTTTCACCAGCTCAGAATGCCATTTTCAGATCAAACTGTCATAGATTTCTATTTACGCTGAAGTGGTAGAACTAGTAAATAGTATTACACTGCAGAATTGCTCTGTTCCTGAACTACATAAAAGCCTTGTTAAATAATTATGTTCATTAATAGCACCAACTAGGAAGAAACCAATAAATATTTGCTTAGAACCTTCTTTACACCTGTATTACTTCATGGAAGTGTGACCAAGCAGAGTTTAATTAAGGTTGCTATTCAGTATTTTGCTTTCAGTATTAATGCTGCGATTCAGCTCTGCTGTGCAAGAAAGGCAGGAAGGAGATGTTCCCTCTCAGAGGGAGAACCTCTGAGCAATACTAAACAAAACAACTCCCACTGTAACATTATGAAGAAAACCAAGCCAAATTCTTGAGTAGATACCTTGATAAAACAAGAGGAAATATGAAACTGCATTACAAGATAGTTAAATATTTTGAAGCCTTTTAAAGTATTATCAGAACTTCTCTGTATTTTCAATTGCTACACCATTACACTGTTCATGTTTCTTATTCAGGTTCAGTAAATGCTGGGTCTAGTTTCACAGTATTTTTCCTCAAAAATGGTACTAATGCAAGCTGATGAGTACAAGGTAATAACACTCGCAACATGAACTCCCTCTGCTGGTAGGAAACCTGGTCAGCTGCCTTAAGCATTTAAAATTAAGCTCGGTATCCTTTCAAAAATCTACACTTCTATTTTCACTCTAAAATCCATAATATAGTGGCTACAGTGACAAAAAAACCCTGTACTTAGTATTCTTAAATAGCCACTATACTTTTTATATTAATAATGAAACAAATAAGATCTCTACTACCTGGAAATTGTCTCTCACTGTGACTTAAACCTCACAAAATCAGTGTGTATAGTAACTTGGCAGCAGGTAGTTTCCATGGTAGTAAATATTGTTTACAAACAGGGTTATGACATCCATAAGTCCAATAAACATCAAAAGACGACTAGTCAACTGTGTCCTAAAGAATAATTTACATTCTATTTATTACTGATATTTCTTCATTTAATTTTCTAGCAACTTCCTCAGATTTATAATTTGAGAGCCCTTCAATACTGTTAACCATTCCCAAGACTGTATAAATACACTTAAAATAAGGCTTCATTCACATGCAGTGGTATTCCATAGGAAAGTACTCGGAAAATACAGGTATCTTTCAGTGGTTGCAATTAACCATATTTTTATTTTTTCTGAATGTATATAATCTCACTTCAGAAAAAGAAAGATTAGGCACCATCAGAAAACTATGCAGGATACTAAAGAAACTCCTGAAGTCTACTGCACAACTTCTGATGTTAGAATTATATATTATACCAGATCATTACACCAACATATACTAACATCACATATTACACCCCCCTTCTCAATAAAAACCTGTAATATTAAGCATACGTGTGACATCCTGTTATTTAGACAGACACATGGCTAAGAAAAACTAAAATAAGCACTCTGATAATTTAGCCATGCAGCTGGAAACTCTGAAGTTTCTTTTAGAAGAAACTCTTACGTCAGTGCTTAATTTGTAGTTAAGCGACAAATTTTTAATCATTTGTGAAGGGAGGAAAACCAGTATGGAGCCAGTACTAGAGGTCTTGGTTCTACACTGTTTTCATACACAGGTTACAGAAGCAAGCAATACCCAGCCATGCACCCCATGTACATACCTGATGTGAAGAGGCTCTGTGGTTCTGGTGCCGTGGGCCAGTCATTTGAAGTCTGTGGAGAGCTGGGGAATGGAGGAAGCCCACTAGGGATGGGGTTAGGGTGCCGAAAGTTGTCAGAGAAGAGCGACTGTGATTCTGTTACAGCCCCTTCAAAAGGGGACCGTGCACTGTGATTAGATGAACTGATGGGTATAACTGGATTGGGTTTTGTTAAACCAGGTGGTGGTGAAGGTGTGTCACTATTTGTTATCTACAGGCAAGAGAGGAAGAGAAACAATTAGGACAAGTGTTCATATATGAAATATTCTTCACTAATACAGCTGAAAAGTTTCATCGAAACATTTGGCTGCAATTAGGTTACTTAATATGTAGGTCAGTAAAAAGTCAAACAAACAAACAAAAAAATCAACTTAGCAGTACCATTTTTCAGTTTTGTTTAAAATCACAATACACTTCGGAAAGCACTTTTTTCTCCAAGTACAAGTTGCACCAAGCTCTTGAACTCAGTTCTTACTTTCACAGCATTTATCTTTAAGTCTTACCTGCTGGGAGCTGTCACCATTTCCTATACTGAGGGAATCTGAAGGTTTGTCGATAGGGCTGCAAAAGTGGGAGGGGAAAGAGACAGTAAGATACTCAAGTACTTAACGAGGAAAATCAACATTTGATTTCGTAGTGGTAGAAAAGCCTTGAAATAAAGACAAAGCAAAATTAATTAGGAGGAAGTAAATAGAAAAAAGTCCACTTAGAGACTTTCTCTCTTTAATCATAAGCATTACAGTCATTTGTCATTTACTGTAACATCTCTTCCCACCACTCTCCACTCTGTTGACTGCCCTGTTAAGAAATAAAAGGAAAGTTTTGTGTGTTCACAGGAACTCTGTCATTCAAAACAAAACAACACAACCAGGACTCTTGTACTACAGCAGTATTCTGTAGTAGCCAGTTCCATCTATGCTACTACTGCAGAGAAACTTTGTGAACAGATTTGTTTTCCAGATACTTAAATTGTCAGTTCCCATACAAGTCAAATCCTGAATAAATCTGGGGAAAGATAAAAAAAAATAAGTATTTAGTGCCAGTGGCAAATTAAGCTTCCCACCAGCCTTCAAGCTTAATATAGCAGAAACTAGTTCCAAGGTAAGAAAACTGAGTTTTGAGATATAAGAAGGGGAAAAACACAGGAAAAGACATAGCATAAAGAACTGCCAACAAAGAGGATAAAAGATAAGATACAGCAGAAAACCACCTCAGAATGCTATTCACCAAGAATTAACATGACTTGGCTGAAATGGCACATCTCCGGATGTAAGATTCTGATGGGCATATGTTAGTTGCCTTAATTATGCTAAATACCACACTAATGAAACAGTGTTAGTTCAAGTTCAGATTAAAATCTCTGCTTTACAAATTCACGGTCCTTTCATTTTTGTCTATCCACAAGATTCACGCTGCACGGCCAAACACACTGGTCCTACAAACAAGGACTGGAACTAAGAACGTGAATTTGAGTTCCATTAAGAGGCCAGAATGTGATACAACCAAATTACAGGCATGATATTTGCACAAGACAAAAATATATACAACAATTATTTTAACTGTGTGCAGACTTCAGATTCTAGCTACACCTTTTCTTCCCCAAACACCCGTTGCTGCTGCAAAGTTTAAATAGTGCAGAGCCACATACCAAGGTCAGAAATTCTTAAGATTGCTTCCCCTTATATTTGTTCTCTGATCCCCAGAATAACTTGCATCAAAAGCCAGAAAAATTACTTCTCTAAGGAAACTGTATGAGTAATCCATCAATAAAAACATTTTTTTGTGCAAAAGAACACTGAGTCAGTATCTCAAAAAGATAACTGAAGCTGAAGTATTTACGACTATAAAAGAAAAATTTAAGAATATACTTCCAAACTAGCATTACTCCAGTGAAGACTTACAAATATGTTCTACTTAGTGGTCAAACAGAAAAACTTTTTTCATGCCGTTTGGAACAAAATGCCTTGGGTTATTTCTGAATACCTACAGTATAGAAGTTTGCTGTAGACTCCTCATTACATAATCACTACAGTCAGAGAGCTGATATTCCAGCCAAATTATTTTCCCAAAGCTGCTGACAGAAAGTCACAATGCTGCAGCTTAGAAAGCTATGTGTAAGAGAACCTTTAACGATAAGGTTAAAAAGTGCTGAAAGTGTTTATTACCCTTGAACCTACCTAAGAAGCCTTTAAGACAGGATTCTAGCCTTCAGGAATGAACAAGATTCATTATCTACTGGCTACAGTATTTTTATGCACATTTAGTACATTCTTCTCAGAAAAAATAAGGAACCTGCATGTCATTACTGAGATGCAACCACAGGATCTCTGGTCACACCTCAGTGGGACTCCTAGTAAGCCTCACAAGAAGCTACTTTTTTCCACAGCACTTGCAGTATTAATAAATTGGTTCAATATTGACTTAAAATGGAGATAGCTAACTAATTGACAAAACCACTTCTTGAAGTATTAGGGCTTGCCTTGTTATTTTCCTATCCAACCTCTGAATAAACCCAACAAGTATTAGCATAAAACCCAAAAGAATGCAACTACAGACTACTACTGGAACTGCAAGTGATGCTTATGACAGAACACCAGTTCTATTCAAGAAGGGCACCAAAAGAGGAAAGAAACATTGGTTAGCAATAAGAAGTTACTGCAGACAGATGAATTACTTCCTCTGCAAAGAAGTCTCTGCTGCCCTGCTGACCCTGTTACTGAATGACAATCCAGACACCCTTACCTCTGCAGTTGTGTTTCTAGAACACACCACTCTCAAGACATGACAGATATTCAACCCTAATATTCAGCTTCCTTCTGTTGAAACTTTTCCAAGAGACAAGCTTCCTGAGGTATAGCAACTACTGTGTTACTTTTGTGGAAGCTTCTGTACAGAAATGATGGGCTAAGCTCTGTGGATTCTTTGGTTATTCAGCTCCCCTCAAACCTTACATGGAAGTGTACCATCGCTTACTAACTTCATGTTAAGGGTCTCCTGCACAATCTGCCAATCAGTCTTTTTGACATGGGCTAGGCTAAGCCCAGCTTTTTGTGACCTGATCAGGATTTGAATCCATCTCTCCAACTAGAGAGAGAGACTGGAGAATCATTCCCTCCACAGTAATCAGTGAGAGAGAAAGCAAGCTATCTGAAGTATAAAAGGCAGCACAATTACCCGAAATCTGAGTCTGCACCATCTGGAGTCATGTGTTCTGGGTCTGTGCCATTTTCTAATATAGGAGGCGTTTTCCTGTGTTCCATTGTTAAACCGTTGGCTGATTTACTTGAACTCTGTAATGATGGCCAGGCATCTTTGTTATTACTGTTGGGTCTGGAAAAAGGCAAGAGTAAAAAAAAAAAAAAAAAAAAAAAAAAAAGAGTTCAAGTTATGAAGAAAGTGTTTTTAAAAATTTAAGCACAGGGGAAATGAATCCTTGTGCCAGACAATCCATAAGAATAGAATTATCTGGATAATATTTCTCAGATTTTAAATGATGATGACTAAAAAAAAGAATTACTGGGGTAGGGAGGGGAGAGAGAAGCCTGGGGGGAATTCTGTTTTCTTCACAGAATAGATAGCTGCTCTGCCAACATTTAAGTCCAAACTTGTCCATTTGGGTGAAATGTGGAAAAAAAAAAAAACCAAAAAAACCAAAAACAGAATAAAAAAACCAAACAAATCCATCAGTAGCTTCAAGTATCCAGACCTACACACGCCTCATGTAGAATTATTTGCTTTATCCCATAAGTATTTGTAAGTTCTGTAAATCATGAACTGAATCTGCTTGGGTTTTGTTGCTGGTTTTGTTTGTTTGGGGTTTTCTGTGTGTGTGGTTTTGTTATGTTTTTAATTAAATGGTTTATATTGCAGGCCTATCAAGCCTGGCCTCAACAGATGATGTTTATTGTGTTAGTTTGTGTTTTATGCCTACACAAGAGTCCACAACTTTACCAACAAACTGTGAGACCAGTCAGACCAACTTACTGTTCATTCAAGTTACTGCTCCTTTCATTTCTAGTTTAAAGCCATAACTACTTCCCTTTTATAGAAGTAACATAAAATTTCATTTCAGAGTATACATCAGATCTGAAAGAAGTTCAAGAGAGGATTCAAAGCCCAAGTTTTTGCTGAAAACAGTTAAATTTAATACAAATTGAAGTGACCTGGAATGTCATCTATAACAGAATGTATTAAAATACAGTATCATTCACTAACCCTACAATCTTCCTATAAAAAGATTTGCCTTTGTGTTCTCTGGTTCTTTAACTTTAGCTTTTTATTTGCTTTGATTAGGAGGCTCGTTTTAGTGTCCAAGTGCTGTCATAATAAGGAACAAGCTTTAGAAAAAAAAATTTAACACATACTGATGTTCTTTTTACAGGATCCAACTTTATATCTCTAAGTCAAATTAATAAATTCAGTTAGAATCTGGAAATTCCTGTAGTTGCTTACAGCAACACAAGTGTTTCCTACTCCTGCTCAGATAAAAATGGTTTTACTAGCTACCCTTAAATCTCAGTATTGTAAGATTTGCTGTTCTACCTCCATCTCTTCTCATATACTTTTACAATATGTACACAGATGAGAGCCACAACCCAACTGACAGACCTCATCTTCACTTTGTACACATGTGGAATAAGTTAGAGATAGCAAGTTGATCTGATATTGAACATCAAAAAATGATGACATCTCTTCAGCACAATGTCACTTAGTATTTTCACCCTTACAAGAGGGAGCTGTAATCTATATAAAACAAGACGTCCAATCCATTAACAGTTTTATTTTAAATATCAGAACATATGTCTGCTGCAGTGCAAAGCCATTTCTATTCCAAAACTAACTTTAAAATGTCAGAGTTAAGCCAGTTTTGCATCTAAGGAGAAAGGTAAAGAAAAAGAAATTGTTTTGTGTTTCAGGGTGGGTTTTTGTGCATGCGTGTTTTAAGTTCAGAGCTACATCCTTCTCAAAGGCTGTTCTCTAAACACCAGCAAATGTTTAATAAGTGTTTTCACTTCTAGAATAAGAAAGCATGCATTTCAGTTCTTTAGGAAAAGGTCAGCAGGGAAAAAAAAAGCCTTTGACTGGTTTTAAATGTGGAATCTACCACTAACTGATAGTTATGATGAATTCCCTTGTAAGTGACATATCAAGAGATTATTTTAACATTTGCCTTCAGCAGCAAGAACAAGGTCTGCAAATAAGACTTTCCAACTTAGAACACAACTGTCAAAAAACATTTATGCACAGTTTAAGAAACTGTTTTCTACTAATGGATATCTGTAATTAAGCATCCACTAGTTAGAACTCAATTTTTGTGCAATTCCAGAGCAAAACACAAACCCTGCACTCCAGAAACACAACAACTACCACAAAGTTGTCAGAAGCTCTGACATATTGCCAGTAATATTAATGTTCTATCAATAAATCAGACAAAAATGAGAACTCAATTGGGCAGAAAGCTGTGAAGGTGAACAACTCGTGTTCACCAGTTCACAAGCTACATTTTTGTTCTGATTAGATGGGACTTGAAGATCAACACTTCAAAATCCCATCTGCAAAAACCTAATTTGCAACACAAAAGGTGGTGTCTAGCCATTAGCAAAGAACAGAGTCACATTGTGATGACACTGTTCAGCTGACAAGAGAAATCAGGTCCAAGACCACTTGTTGCCTTAGAGTAACATGCCATTATTTCCATGAGTGCCAAGTGTTAGCACCACAGACTGCTCAAGCTCCAATTCATAATTGCTTTCTGAAGGCTTAAAAGTTTGCTGCAGTCCCAGATAAAGCATTCTTTCCTCACTGGTATCATATGATTCGCTGGGATCTAATTAGGTTTAATCTTAAGATTAGTTCAGAGTTTGAACATAAAGCAATCAATACCCAAATGCAGGAAGAGGTATATTTGCTTTACTCACTGCACTCTACCTTCCAAGTCAATACTGAACCAGTGCCAGGAAGTAAGAAGTAGCACAGTCCCTAAGAAAAGATCCAACTGGAGGTCCTGACCACTTGCAGTCAAAGAGCATATGACACTTTCTCCAGAAGTTAAATAATCCCAGTACACCATCTGGGACACCAGTATTTAACCAGGAATGATATTCTGTTTATTCAGGTTCCATTGCTAATAT
Organism: Megaceryle maxima; assembly: GCA_024605025.1. Taxonomy (NCBI): domain Eukaryota; kingdom Metazoa; phylum Chordata; class Aves; order Coraciiformes; family Cerylidae; genus Megaceryle; species Megaceryle maxima. The sequence goes on along the minus strand of JANHGN010027542.1, from coordinate 5,492 downwards.
TTTAGATACAGCACCCGCTTTCTTGAACTGTTGTGCAGCAATGTTGCCAGTTGCAAAGTATTGTCTGAAAAATTCAGTAGTGGATAAACTAGCACACAACATAAACCTTGATTACAAGGCATAGGTGTGTAAGAAATGCTCTCTTACATCCCACCCTGCCTATCTCATTATGAAAATCCTATAAAAAGAAGTGGAGGAAATAGTTAATAGCTTTTATTTTTTTATCTTAAATATGATATTTCAGTGGATAATTCACATAAGGACTGATGAGCACAGACTTTCATTTCTCTTTGTATGACTATGTACTTGTATGGACAAATATTTTCATAACTTACTGAACTACTTCAACAGAACAATATTTTAACAAGCAGTATTAAGTGATATCTACAATTACAACATGGGGGGGGGAAAATTCACCTATGTTTACTAAATGAAAGAAATATATCTTACACTCACATCCTGTGAATTCTTACACAAAAGAAGCTGGTTTTTTTTTTTTCCTTTTAATTTCCAAGTTCCTTACACCTAATGTAAGAACTGCACTATAAATACTGATGTAAAAAACACAATAAACACTTAGACTATACAGTGTCCAGTTGTGATAGACTGCATTCATCTCAACACATACCAAGAAAGCTGACATCTGGTCTTTAAGTATGTGTTTATGCAAACACAAATTACAAAGTCTCCTTTCAGACTGATACCTTGTTTTGAACTGGTGATCCAAAGGCACACAGCAGAAAAATATTTCTTTGCTATGCAAGATTCACACTCACTTTGTATTAGAAAAAAATATGTTGCATATGTCTCTGCACAGACAAAAGAGATTTCAGAGTTTATAATGTAATAGCCACTAAAAAGAGCAGGCAACTTCGGGGATGAAACAGGAGTAAGAAAGTTTTCTTTGGGAATAACTGGAAAGAAAGAGTATCCAGGCAGTCCAGCATCAGTACTTACGCATCGTACCTCTGCAGTGCTGTCACTTTGTTCTTGTTCTTGTCAACTGTACCCGTAGATAACTGGAGAAAGTTGGGGTTTAGTTTGTATAATTCTTGCAGTAGTTTTTGTTCATATTCCTGGTGCTTACCCGCCTAAAAAACCAAACCAAATGAAAACAAACAAAACCAAAAAGCCTCACAATGAATAAATACTGGTTTAATATATTCTTATAGCTATATAAAAAAATATATAAATATATCTATGTGCATCTCAAAGCTTAGTAATTGCGCTTTAACAACTTAACAGGTCACTCTTGACTGAAACCCAAAACAGTGGTTACCAATCTCATAGACCTGATCTTAACGAATCCACAGCTTGCCCACAAATCACTTAAGATGTATTTACCAATTTATATTTTGAGACTTCTAAAGCAAAAAAAAAAAAAATTACCACCTTATTAGAACTTGCTCTTCGGTTCTAATCAAGAGCTTCACAATATACCTTCTAAATCACAAACAGCTAAATCTTCAAGGCAGTTGGCATGTGATATACCATCTTCTGAGAAGTTCGATGAAGTCTCTTAAACCAAGACTTCAAAACAGAATATCAGCTTAATAAATACATTGAGTGTTAACTCTCATGTGACAGGGAGCATATTCTGAGCAATAACTAATTCTTTTTAACATCATTCCTTTTAATAACTGAACAATTTAAATATTCTTTAATCTAATTAAGAACAATTTCTTGCTTTCAGATATAGAGGCCCAATCCAACTGCAGAATATTGAATCTGGTGAATGAAGGAAAAGTATTTTTCAGTCTAGCTCATATTAATATTCTGGGGCTAAATATTTAAAGTAAAACCAGCAAGATCTATCCCCCCTATCATTTAAGACAACATCTGAAACAAGTTCAAGATGAGCACTCCCTTTTTTTGTAGGTTGTTATACCAACCTAAAAATTACTATTTGCAAGTTAAGTGTTGTAACAAGTTGAATCAAGATAGAAAATGGAACAGTGAATTTGAAGTTATCAGTAGCTTTTACCTAGAGTTTCCAGATACTGAGACATGTCCTTCAACAAAGGAAACAAGTGCTAAGATTTATGGACAGGCCTTCTGAAACTTAAGTCTGTAACACATATGTTATTATCTATCTACAGCGCTGATGAAAAGCTCTCATACTACTTGTACACCTAAAAATTAACATTTGTACATAACATAATTCACTCCCTTTATATAGATTTTTGTTGGAACAGGAATGGATTTGATGTGCAGGCAACGTGGACATCTTTCTAAAAAATATTACAACCCAAAATAAATTTATTACTTAAAAATTTGAGGCATATTTAACAAAATTCAAAAAGCAGTACTACTGAGAATCTAAATTCTCTTGTGAGCTCCTTTAGAAGGGCAACTGCATATTCCATCTGAAGACTCCCAGTCAAACACTAGAAGTATCTCCATTTTTTTTCTACTTAATTCTCCCATTCTCTGTTACTGATTGGTTCTTAACATTTCTTTCCCAATACAGTCAAGCTACACAATCCTCAAAAAAAGGGCACTGAAGCATCTGGTGTATGTATCATCTTACCCAACTTTGTCACTATCTACACCCAAGCTACTACCTACAGCAGAAAAATAAGTGTGGTTCTAGAGTGCTGGTTCTCCTAAATGCAACCTTTGAGAACCACTGAACTCTGGAAATGCTTCTTTCACCGTGCACTATGACAAGAATATAAACAACTAGCTCCCATGCTTAGATCTGCACAGCAAACATTAAGCAGCTAAGAAGCCACCTCCCTGGGTATCTCATCTTGCTTAAGACCTCAGTGGCACAAGACTGAACATCATGGCCAAGAGTATCAGGCCACTCCCAAGCTCATCTACCTGACACACAAATGTAAAAAAGAAACAAGATTGAAATACTATATAGGAGCTTGAAGCAACTGTGCTTTATTTATAAAAAGAAATCCAGAAGCCAAACTTAGCATCTCCAACCTCCCTTTCCCAAGTTTTCAGTTTCACTTTCAGAGACTTCGAGTTCTACTAATTCTTTTCAGTTTTTCAGAATGTTTGGCTCTATTAACAATTATTGAACCTACAATTCAAGTTCATCCATTGCCAATTTTTTTTATTATTATTATTTTTTAAAATTTATTTAAATAGAGACTCAAAGTCTGTGACAATGAACATTCAATCACGTGGACCTGTAAATTCAGTGGTCCCAACCCAAACTCCAGAAAACTGGTGCACTGAAAACACAATAGACTTTTCAATAGTTGTGTAATTTCTAATGATTTCCAAGAAAGCAACATGAAATCAAGAAAAAAGTAAGAAGGAACAAGAAAAGAAGATTCATTTAAGGTCACCAAGATCAAGCATAATCTACTCAAGACTTCTGAAGGAACTCATATGTGAAATTGAATTCCTGGCCAAGGTACGTAGCATATCAATTTTAACTGGCAGTTAGGCCAGAGGACTGAGATTGCCATTGCGTACAAAAAGGACTGTAGAAAAAAATCCTGTTAACCACAGATTGCTAAATTGAACATTTGTCCCTTCTAAAATCATAAAATCATTAATTAAAAAAAACCCAAAAAACAAAACAAAACAACCCCCCCCCTAAGAATCTGGAAGTTCATGGATAAACAATCTGCTGGAAATTAATTGGAACATCTACTATAAAGGGGAATCTTGATGGAATTTCGTGATACTGTCAATAAGCATAAATAAAGAGGAGACAGCATTTTTTTTTTTAGAAGCCTTTGATAATGTTTCATACCAGAAGTTATTTATGAAGCTGCCCTGGGACAGAGTAAAGGTTCTTGGGGGATTGAAGTTGGTTTAAAGGATAGAAAGGCAAGGGTGCAGAAGAAAGCGATGAAGACTGGCATCAGTTTTATGCAACACCAACAGCATGGCGGAGAAAAAAAGTGAAAACCCAGATCTTTGCTGACAATACAAAGCACTCTGGGTAATAAACTGCCATGCTGACAATGAGAAACTCCAAAAGAACCCCAGAGAACTCGGCAAACAGACAAAAAGGTGAAAAATAAGCTTCATCAGAGACAAGTTAGGTAACACACCATGGGAAAAGTAGCCTATATCATCCTAACACTGTAATGATCTGTGAACTGGCTCTTACAGCTCAGTTAACAGTAAGTGAAGTTACTGCCAACAGATCTCTGAACATTAGCTTAATTATACGCTGGCAACCAAACACAAAAAAAACTGTGCTGGGCATCAGCTCACATATCACACTATACGTAAAACATTCAGGACACCTGTATGAAACTTTGCTTCTTGACATCATGAGTATGATGCATCTAAACCTCTGCATCTCAAGAAGGACACAGAAGGTATAGAGAAGGGCAACAGAAATCATCCCAGCAAGGGAGAAGCTGCTTTACAAAATGTTTAAAAGCCTCAAAACTGCATTATTTGTAGAGAAGAAAAAGAAAGGTAAGATCAAGTTTTACAATATCACATAGGCGATGGATAAGGTAAATAAAGGCTTTGTTTTCAGCAAGTACTACAATGCTAAGATTAGGTGACACGACAAAATGAACTGGACACCAATTCAACAGGGGCAAAAGAAAGCACTTTACACAACAGCTGGTGAACTTCTGGGACTTGCTTCTACAAAAAGCTACAGTATTCACAGTATCAACAGGTTGAAAATGGATTAAATTCATGGTTGCCAGCTCTATAAAGAACTAAAAAGCTTAGACAAGAACATACCACCAAACAGGCATAACTTAACAGATCTAGGTGGTGGGAGAATTACAGGAAGGTGGCCTGTTCTCCTTGAATTTTACCTCCTATTGCTGCTATCTGTGACAAAAATATTTACTACAGGGATGATTCACTTGAACCAGCATGTTATTATTTTATGAAAACATAGCTGAAATACTCCAAAATAACTGCTCATTTATGGAAAAAAAATGTATAACAGATATGGACATACCACTTTATTTTCTGGTTTACATCAGCTTAACACATGAAACACTACTTGTACATTTGTGCTAGCACTAGGGGTGGGGACCACCCGCTTCATGGACAGACCACATGCAAAAGTTACAGCATGGACACAAGGCTGGCATACTTGAGATCAAGTTTAAAAGCTTTACCATACCTCATGTAAAGGAACAGACCTAGACCTAAGGGAGCTCAGAATGCACCACCTTTGAAGAAGCTATCTATTTACTTGCTTCCCTACCATAGATAATAAGTATTTTGATTGCTGAGATAGTAAAAAAAAAAAATATATATCTCTGCATAGGTATCTATGCTCTATTACTGTTACCCTTTCCAAATGGGTTCTACAATCTTCACCAGTTAACAGGGATATCAGAAATCAGATAGCATGGTCAAATCACACTACAGGAGTTAAGCCACGTGTCCTGGTTTGAGTGAGAACAGAACTAATTCTGTTCAGTGATTTTACTTTTCAGCTCAGTTCCTCTAACTGCACTTTCTGAAGTCAGCAGCCTGTTTTCACAGACAGTGCCTGCTGCTGGCAGTGATAACACCCCATGTTTAGAGTTACTACC
>JANHGN010027540.1:10647-27458 GCA_024605025.1 Megaceryle maxima | reverse complement strand
CAGAGAGCGATTCAAAAAAAAGAATAGAACAGGGCGTACAAAAAAAAAAAAAAAAAAAAAAAAGGAAAAAAGAAAAAAAAAGGCAGGCTTTTTATTTCCTAAACTCAAAGAACACAGGTTAAACAGTATATTAAATATTTAAAAATGAAACTAGTTTTGCTGTATTTTCATGATTATCTGACCAAATCTTGCCTTCATTCAGTAGGCATTTTCCTTTTTTTCAAGTTTGAGTTTCAACTATAATATTAAACTCTTTGATGGATTACCTTTGGGTGAGTTTCTTGTCATTGTTTTCTTTCTTGACATTCAGTGGCTGATTTGTTGTGCGTTAAAGATGGAGACCAGGTCATAGAAAGGTGCCAGTGTGGGAATACAACATCCAGTGCTTAAATCCATAGCTTCGTTACAAACTACTCTTTCTGAGTAAACAGAAAAAAAAGTTCCACACAAATTCCCATCCAAAAAACCTCTCTGAGATTATTACCTGGAAAAAGAAAACAGGAATGACTGGGAATAAAGCTGAGACAATATTAGGTATATGTGTGACTGGATCAAAGAAAATTTATTTGATGTTGCATTATATCTTCCTTTTCCCAAACAGTGAAATGCAAAGATACTACTAGTCAGTATATGCAAAAGGCAAATAATCAATGACTGGTTTCTGTATGACTGTGCTTTCTAATTTGGTTTGGACATAGTGTTCACTTAATCTTTATCAATTTTATAAATACATGAAAAATTCTTATACTTGCCTGTTAATTAATATTCATTATATTCTCATTAATATTCTTAAAATCCATACAGAGTGAAATATGCATAAGACTCTTCCGGAAACCTCTGTGTCTAGCTGATTGCTATTCTATGTTAACTACATTTTTAAATGTAGTTAGAAAGTTGATAGTAGTCTCCTGTTAGAATGTGTTGTTTTTTTTTTTTTTTACTCTGGGAGACCTAGAATAGGGGAAAAGGAGGTATCCCAAGACTGTAAACGGGCCCAAGTCTCTTCTAATTTTTTTACCTGTCTAAATTCCTTATGTGAGTCCATTCTCCTCATTGCAATTGCAAAGTCTCTGTGTTTTCCTAGTGCATATGAGAAAGATTGTATAAAATATCTGGTATTTTATAGGCAGCTTCTCCTCTCTCAATGGGTCAAAACCTCTAAAGTACACATTGTTATTCTAAAGGAGTGTGAGTGTTTATCAATTTTTTATAGGAACAACTATGGTAGAACTATGCTGAAATTTATTTTGCCTCAAGAAGAAAAATACCCTAAGTCCAACTGTTTCAGAAAAGTAGTAGAGAACTAGCTAGACTTCCTAAAAAAAGAGCAGTAATATTCTGTCTTTCTCCACTTTCCTGCTGTTTACACAGTATGATATTGAAACACTGAAGTTTGATCATCTGACATCCTTAATAAAAGCTAGATTACATTACCAAGTGAGAGAAAACCTTGATACCACACTGTAAATAATAAATTTACTGAAGTATTTGGTCAACAGATAACTGATCTCTTTCAGACTCCCCATATTCCTGTACAGGGGCTGCTATCGCAAATAGTAAGGTTTGCGACAGTCAGCTGCACTAACTGGGGAGCAGAGATAAGATTTGTTTGAAGAACACTAGTGCTAATGTAGTTTAATATAGTGCTTACATTGCCTCAGTTGTTTACTCTCAAGTATTTCCATTCGTATACTATCACACGTCTGCCTGCACCTTCATGCAATTCTCACAGTCCGACAGCTCTTCGTAAAGCTTCATTTGGCACAAAAGTTACAGACTTCAGCTGCCTACCAGTGAGAAGGTGGGAGTGCAATTGCCACAGACTGCTTCATGATTGTGTCATTTCAGGACAAGGCTGACAATGCCAGCATTGTTTGATTTGAATATCACATTCTGAATTTTGTAATAATATAGTTGGCTTTCCCATATTGTAGATGGATAAAGAAAGTAAAATTAAGGTTATGGGACCCTCCATATATCTTCATTTTGTACTTCAGGGTGTTGAACTCAACTCAGACAAGTACACAGGAAATGCTCAAACCCATTGATAGTCACTGATAATTTGCTATTTACTTTATTTGAATTAGCATTTCAACCATGATCTTTAGATACTTGAATTTTCAGTGGGAATCAAAGGAAGGTCTATTTGTCTGCTTTATGGAATATTCACATATTTTGACTTTCACAAAGAAATTTAACCTGAGGTTTGCTTGGGCTCTTTTGTATGGAATTGCAGATTGGTTTCTAATAGAACAGAAGATTCAGCCTTTGGTAAATTATATCACTGCATTTCCTTTTAGAAAGGAACTACATGGCAGTGAGACTATATACTAGATCCCAGTAGTACACCAGTAATATCCCGTGTATCTATAATACATATATGTTTATACATGTATACACATACACATGAAGACATTAGTACAGGATTTTGGTTCAGTTTCCTTCATTTATTTATGTGCATGTAATGAATGAAAGATAAAAGGCATTAATGCAAGTGTAAAGATAGTAATTTAAATGCTACAGCTACATTTTTTGCTGTCTTTAAAAAGAAACAAAACCAAAAAATAATCCCCCCAGAAAACAAACACAACAAACAAAACTAACAAAACCCAAACCAAACCAAACCAAAATACATGCACACAAACAAAAAACAAACAAAAAATCCTACCACACAAAAAAAACCCCAAAACATGAGAAATGAAAGGACTCTAGATTATGTTCTTCAGATGGTTTGTGATAACATTATACTGTTATTTCAGATAAACCTGCAGAAGAAGATGAGAGTCACTGGAGTTATAACTCAAGGTGCCAAGAGGATTGGAAGTCCAGAATATGTAAAATCCTACAAAATTGCATATAGTAATGATGGGAAGTCATGGACAATGTACAAAGTAAAAGGCACAAATGAAGATATGGTAAGATTAAGTCATCTGTATAGGAATACATCTTATAGTTTAGCTGCCTTCAGGAGAATGAGGTATCTTTGTTAGATAAGCATTATTTCCTAACAGTATGGTACAGGTTGCCTTATTCTCTGAAAAAATTAATAAATTTGCACTTTCTGTTTGCTAAGAATTTCTTATACTTTAATTGATGGTTGCATAAATACTATGTCCCAAGGCTAGAATAATCCTGTTTATTACACTTAACTGATTTTCATTTTAATTAGTTTACCAGTAATTACTCATTGCTCTGTTTAGAATTTAGTTTTATTACATTAGCAGATTAGTGTTAACCCTTAGAAGCATAGAACTCATTCATCAATGCTAATCTTTGCACTACACAAACAGTATCATGCATGGGAAGTACGTGTTTACAGTTCATAGTTGCCACAATTTTCATAGATCTGTGCATACAAAGCAGCAAAAATCCCTTTACTGTGTAAGTTAAGATAGAACTAAGTCACTTTGCAGCATTAGGCATAGTTTCTCCATTAGGAAATTAAAATGCTGTGTGAAGATGTATATAATGAGGGTAGAAAACAAAGTATAAGCATATCTGGTTAGATTGAGGAGTGAATAGAAGAATGCTTGAAGGTTTAATTCAGCTGCTCCTGCCATCAATGGGAAGTTACAGTGCATTTCAGTGGGAGCTGGATCAGGTTCTTGAAATAGAGGGGAAAAAATAAATGTCTATCAGCATAAATAATTGCAGGCTAAATTGAACTGGAATTACTTAATGCATTAATTAGAAAAGAAGACATAATTTAGTTGCATTGGTAGTTTCAGTTTTTAGGAGTGACAAGATAGAGGTCCTGATTCAATGCAAGTGACAAATGCATGCTGATGCCAACCAATGGCAGCATGTTTTGCTTAAAAACTTCCATGTTGGGCACTGGAAATGGTAAAATAGCCTCTATTTGGGAAAAGCTTGCAGACAAATGTGCAGAGATGCTCGGAAGAACAAGGCAGATATTTTTGAGATAGGGAAATTCACTGAACCTCCTGTAATCCTTCTCACACACTTTTATAAATATGTCATTTTATCACAGGTGTTTCGTGGAAATGTGGACAACAACACCCCATATGCTAACTCCTTCACCCCTCCAATTAAGTCACAGTACATACGGTTGTATCCTCAGGTGTGCAGAAGACACTGCACGTTGAGAATGGAACTTCTTGGCTGTGAACTGTCAGGTGGGTTTTCTGCACTTGCCACCCCTCAGAAGTCAACCATCAAGCAGCACATTTTTATGCCTGAGTTCTAAACTATGTGCAGTTTATTCCTGGTGAAATGTAGTTGGCACACCTGAGTTTATCCAGACAGTTATTTACCTCTTTTTATGTACATTATGTCAGCAGCAACACCTACCTAAATGATGTGACAATTGGAGCTTGCAATACGGCAGTAATAGTGGTAACGTGGTAGCACTCTAACAACACTTTGCAATTTTTTCTGAGCACATTGGCCTCAAATATGTGTAACCTAGAAAAGGTCATTTCTAACAGTTTAATAAGGATCAACAGCTATCAGGACCCATAGTGTTAACTATTAAGCAGACCACGAGACAGAGAATCTCTAACTCACTGTGAGCACTCAGCACAGGCTAAGCTAAGTGTTAAAATCAGTTTCTGAGACCAAAGCTGTTTGTGCAGCACTGTACAGAAGAGTCAGAAGCAGGCATCAAAGTTCATGTGAGTAATTTCTCCTGACTGCTGGGTGACATGCCAGTGTGCTGTGTGACATCTTCAGTAGACAAGGGTGCTTCAGCTGTCATTGAGGACCACTCAAAGTGCAGGAAGAATATATTTTGCTGAACTGCTTCGGTCAAGATTTCAGTTTAGATTTGTTTTGTGGGTTTCTAGCAGAAGCAGGGATTGTGTCTTATAGCAAAAAGTAAATGAACAAGTGGTGCCAATATAAACCCTCTTAAGGTTTGTAGTAGCAGAAGTTATAGCTCATAAATGTGAAGCCTGACCTCTAGCCACTCTCTGCAAGAACCATGTTCCTTTACAAATTCAGTAAAGCATGTAAATTTTTTATCTCTTTCAAGAGATCAAGCTTTTACCAGTGGGAGCACTCCACTGAATTCATTTAAGAATGATTTTTATGTGGCTGCCTGCTTACTGTACAAACAATAGTCATCCAGTTCACGAATGATATATCAAAACAGCTGGAGTTAAATAATTCTCAGTCCTCTAGTGGCATCAAAACCAGATTCAGAAATGAAAAGTTAATGCATTAATCTCACTGTAGCCCTTTTCCAATATAGATAGGTTTGAGAGTAAATAGAAAATTCTGTCTAGCTGCTTTAGTCTATTAGTTTGGGTTTTTTCTTTTTATGTCTTCCATTTCTGGAACCACAATTTAGAGTAAGTCCTTGCCAGAATGACCAGGAATTGTTTTGCTCAAAGAACTGTGAAAGCTACTGAAGTGAATTCATTTCAGTGGTCTCCTAACAGTTTCAAGGTCATAATTCCTTAGAACTTCAGGCCATCAGGGCTCAGCAGAACAATTTAAATCTTACTGAAAGAAGAGCATAATTATACATAACAACAGACCAATTTGCTCTAATTCTAGGTGGTCTGTCTTATGCAGAAACACTTTGAGAAGGCTGACTTCACTAGCAAGTCCTGGTGCTAGAGAAGAGAGTCACTACACAAGGGAGGGAGGTTGTGTTGCAGCACCAGATCATCATAAAGACTGATTCTTTCTTAGGACAAACTTCAGCAAAATGTTCAATGTAGTCTGCTTTACCATAGTCAGATCTTATTGGAAACCATGATTTATGCTTGTGAAATTGGCCATTAATAGGTTAGGCATTAATTTTCATGGCCTTGTGTTACTGCTTTACTTGTGTTTTGCACATCTCTGTATTGTGAATTCCCTTCATAGAGTATTGATGTGTGGGGAGAAACAGATCACAGCTACAGTTTATTAGAATGCCTTTATTCATTAAACTGCTATTCAGCTTCAAGCTGTTGTCTTTATAAACAGATAACTAACTATTCATACAACACAATTACATACTAATGCAATTTACTCAATGCTCAAACATCTGCATATAGCAGGCTCTGCCTTCTTGCATACATTGTTGATTCTTGGGTATGCTGGTGTCTGTACAAATTCAGCAAATTCTTGATATTCTGTCAGTTCTTGCAGAGGGATGCTGGTCCCTGAAACTTAATGATCCCTGTGAGACTCATAGCATCTTCTGAGTGTGTAATTTTCCACTTTCTGGGGTGTTGTTCTCTGGTAACTATTTCTCTATCCTAACAATACCTATAGGTACCACTCACACACATACACAGAAGGGGACATTGTAACATCTGTATTTAATACTACATTCCCCCCCTCTTGTTCACCTTCTATCTAGAAAGGAATCCTATGTTCATTCATAGGAAGAAAATTTTATAAATCTCTTGGTTTTTGGAAAATAAATATATCACAATATTAATCAAAACAAAATCACCTTTGTTCTCAAATATTGACCTATGATGATTTTGCCAATACTGCATGAATCCTGGCACATGACAAGATGCATATAGACTTTTGCATGCACATTCATTTGTAGTTTTGCCTCTGCTGCATTGGATGCTTAATACTTTCTTTGAGGGTTTGAGCCTTCTTGAAAGAAGAGGTAAATGATGGGCACAGTGCAGGACACAGACTGAAGAGTAAAATACTGTGCCCTCAGAATTGTCAACAGAGAATAAAATTTGTGTGGATTTTTTTTAATTTTCAGATGCTAATCCAAACATCCTCCTTATTTCACTGCTCCAGTTCCTTGAGATAGACCATATAGGAATTAACTGCAAACATATACCTAGATAAGTTTAAACATACAGAGTTATTAGATATCATTTATCATAGATTATGATATCCACAGCATCTCAAACATTTTGACCTAAGATGCTTCAATGAGCATAGCCATAAGTATATCTACATCAGGTCTCACTAACTTTAACAGGTTATAAGAAAAAAAAAAGGAGATTGAATCCTTTTGCAGGAACATTGCAAAGCAGATTTAAAGAAGATACAGTGCAGTGGAGATGTCCCAGGGAGCCATAAACATCATTATAAATACACTTCTATGAAGGATGACAATCTACAAAATTTTGTGCTATTTTGATGATTCTGTCATTTGTGCTCTAGGTTATAGCTTGCCTATCAAAATAAACAGTCATTATCTTCTGTCAATGCAGCAGGGTGCCATGGGAGCAGGGAAGCAACTGGGTCTGCTGTTACTCTCTGTGACACAACACTAAGACATTGTTCTGGCTACCAGCATGCATCATGTTCATCTCTTCTAGTTCTCATTGTTTTTCTCATTTTCTTCTATTACCTTGTACAATTGTCTTCCTCCTCCCTTTGGGGCAGTGAAGAAGGAAGGTGACTGTAAAATCCCATTAATGCATGCACGCATGCACAGACACACAAGCAGACACAACTGTTGTTTCATAAATCAATAATTGTACTTAGAAAAGACAGAACTATTTTTCATGTGTTGGACCAGCACTGAAAACCGGTTTTGACAACCCATATTTCTGTGTCAGGAACCTCCTTCAGATTTCTCAGATGAAACATTCCAGCTGACAGCCCTTGTGATCCTGGAGTGATACTTCAGAACTGAATAATAAGTAAAGTCCTTCTCTAAAACAACAGAAAAGTCTCTCATTTCTGCTATCAATTGCTCCCTCCTACTCCCAGGAAAATTGTTTTGTTGTTTTGAACTAGGTAGTTCAGTGTGATTTCCAGCTGTGCACTGCAAATCAATTCTTGAGAAGCTGGGTTGGTTTTTTTTTGTTTTTTTTTTAACAGAATTAACTCTGTTTTCTGTTTAATTCTCACTGAATATGAAACACGACAGTATTTCAAATTTTAAACACAGTAGTTAATGCATTAAACAGGATATTATTATTACCTATCTCTGGTAATACACATTTGCTCCTGCAGTTAGACCCCCCACAAAGGACCTGGCCTTACCTTCCTGATTTGAATCCCTGATAATTCCATTTAATTGTGTGTGTTAAACTTATGGGAGAAACAGAAAGTAGGTTCTGAACAAAAGGTCTTTGCTAATAATATCAAAGAGACTAAAAAAGAATCAGGTCTTTAAATCTAGGTAAACATACTGTGGAAGAAATGGAATTTTAAGAAAAAGAGAACCAGCTTTGATATCTAGCTCAAATAAAGCAAAAAACAAAATACAAACTTTGATGGTATTTCAAGTGGTCACACATTGCCCTGTCTCTATCAAGAGACACCAGCTAAGTAGGGTTCGTGGTCCCAGCAGGAAAGCCTTCATGACTTACATGTGTGCTTTAAGAAACACAGCTTGTGACTCAGCAAATGATTACCTGATAGAAACCAGCTCAGCAGTGTGGGCTGTGAGTTCAGGTGGAAAACCTCTGTCTTCCCAATGATGTGTAAAGACAAGGTTCAGCAGTACAGGTACATCATTCACGGGGATGATGTACTCCTTGAAAGACAGGTATGTGAGATCCTGGGCACACTATTATTCCATGAGTTAAGAGTATGTTAAAGTATTATTGACAATTTAACTGAGTCAAGTCAGCTACTGAACTAAGTAGGACCCCTGATTCTTGAAGTGAAAATGTTGGTACAACTGCACATGTACAGCTCTTTGATGGCTTGGGCAGGAAGTAAATGAAAAAATGGTTTCTTTTTATCTTCCCATGTCCATTTTTCACCCTTTCCTCAACCACTCACACATTACTCCACCCAGCCATATGTTCTGCCTCCTGACATCAGCCCCCAAACTCAGCCAACTGACTTGACTTTTGTTTTCTTACTTTTTAAAATTAACACCATGCAGCTCATCTGCCTCCCTTGGCTTCCAGTACTGTTGTTACAGTGCTGTCACTGAAAGGTGTCTCTCCTGTTGTCAACTTGCATCTTCCATCTTCTGGGCCCAAATGTACCCCCTGTATTCCCAGCATAAAGTCACGAGGCAGAAGAACATAGAGTCACTTATTAAATTTTATTATTGTTTTTCATGGGCACCCAACAGAGAATCCCAAGATCTATCTTCTGCTACATCAAAATAACTCAATAAAGTGGGACATCAGTGAGATTAAAGAACTAAGCCATTAATTCTCAATTTCTCCTAAGCAATTATCTCCTACTAGTCTTCCACCTTCACAGTTGTCTTTCTATAGTCTTCTAGTCTGCCAGTGGGTGTTTGGGCTTTCTGAGATTTTGGCAAGATGTCAAGCAATTAAAAAAGTGTAGAAAAGATCAGTGCTTGTTAACATTTTACTTCAGCAGTGGCTTTTAGGAAAATTAGTGTTTCCTCAGCAGGCAAACGCATGGCTGATATGACATGGCACAAAAGCATAAGAAAATCTTACAGGGTAAAGGAAAAAACAAGCTGCTGGACAGGAAAATAAAACCAAGATAAGAAGAGACTAAAGTCATCCTTCCTGATTGTTTCTTTACATAAATTTATGTCAGGATAAAATATGTTGAATACTTTATCTTGGGTTTTATTATTTCAAAGTACTGTTGAAATAAAGTGCCTTGAACTGGTTATTTTTGCTTTTATTTGCTTGCAAGTTTCTCCAGCCATAGTCTTCATTAAAGCCTTTTCTTCAAGAATTTCCAGTTTTCCATAACAGATAACCTACACCACTTACAAAGAGAAGTAGGCAATGTCACAGATCTTATTTTGCTGTTCCAGGTTGCTCTGAACCCCTGGGAATGAAATCAGGACATATACAAGACTACCAAATTACTGCCTCCAGTGTTTTCCGTACACTCAACATGGACATGTTCACTTGGGAGCCCAGGAAAGCCCGGCTGGACAAGCAAGGCAAAGTTAACGCCTGGACCTCTGGGCACAATGATCAGTCACAGTGGTTGCAGGTAAAGTTTCACATACATTTTCCCAAAATTTTACCTTCCTTGTGTTTTAGCTATGAGCATGGTTGACTGGTTCAGGATTATATTAATATTCTTCAGTTTATGAGCACAACAGTCCTAACTCTGCCACATGTAAATGATGAAGCTATGAAAGGCTACACAGGTCTTCATGTCTTTGGTGTCTCTGTTGCAAAAAGCCCTGCTCAGGGAAATGTTCACCTTCACTAGCCAAACTCTGCAAGTTGGCCAGCAGCCATGAGTTTTCCTTTGCTAACAGACACAGAGTGTTTTGGTTTGTCATCTACTCCAACCCTCCTGCAGTGAGTAGGAACATCATCAACTAGATCAAGTTTCTCAGAGCCCTATCCAACCTCATCTAGAATGTTTCCAGACACAGTGCATTTACCACCTCTCTGGGCCACCCATGCCAGTGTTTCACCACCCTCAGTGTAAAAATTTCCTCCTTCACTCTAGTCTAAATCTCCTCTTGTTTAGTTTAAAACCACCACCCCTTCCTCTGTTGCAACAGCCACTGCTAAAAAGATTGTCTTCATCTTTCTTGTATGCTCCATTTAAGTACTGAAAGGCTGCAATAAGGTCTACCTGGAGCCTTCTCTTCTCCAGGATGAACTACTTCAACACTCTCAGCCTTTCTTAGGAGAGGTGTTCCTGTCCCCTCATCAATCTTTTAGATCTCCTCTGGACCTGCTTAAACTGTTCCATGTCTTTCTTGTGCTGAAGACTCCAGAGCTGGATGCAGTACTTCAGGTGAGGTCTCACCAGAGTAGAGTAGAGAGGGAGAATCACCTCCCTTGACTCACTGGCCACCATTCCTTTCATGCAGTGCAATAGTAGTTGCATATCTGTTTCACTGGCTTCTTCTCTTTTGTTGAGGAAGATTGTTGTATTTTTTCCCCCCCTTCTGTCCTTCCAGAGCTCACTAGAATAGTATATTTACTTCAGATTTGTGCACATGAGCAAATCTGGCTCACTGAAATTAATTTTCTTTACTTGACACTGCTCAAAATTAACTTTGGACATCACTCTGAAGCTAGCAGGACTGATTCAGTTCATTATAAAGCTGTGCAAAGGGCTTGTTTTCAGCCTGGGAGTGATTTATACAAGTCAGTAGTACATTAATGTGAAATATTGCAATGAATCTCTGGTATGGAAGCCTATTTGACCAGTCACTGACACATTTACATTTTTTGAACTGTTGAAAATAGCAGTGTTTTGAGTCAGCTGCCCATTTGCAGTGCAGTTCTCAGTAGGAAGCCTCAGTATCACTAGACATGGCTACTAAACCCCTGCAATCTTTTCACATATAAATTATGACATATTAGATTTCTTACCTGCAGTTTCTAAGCAATTTAGCAATATGATTGCTATCTTTTCCCCAAGTTTATACATGTACAGAAAGGAAGGATCAGTTGCCTTGCCTATTTGATTTCTGAATAACCAAAGATTCTATGATTAGTTGAAAGTTTTTAAGAGCAGGTTGTTGGAACAGCAGCTAGTCACTTCTGGAGAAGAGAAAAATATTACTGCTGTTTTATATGGAGAAGCAGATGAAAATGTTTCTCCACAAAAAAGAGAAGCAGTTGTGTCATATTTATCCCCATCTATGATACCAAGAAACCAAGATTTTGTAGAGACTCCACAGAAATATCCTGTGGTGTTTTTCCTCCTGTGGGTGACACTGAATTTTTAATTAACTACAGACAGATAGGGGCTGAAGAGTTAATTTCTGTATTCTAAAATTTTCCACTCTAAGCCTGCACTTTTGAATTTAATCTGACCATTTGCACAGTGTCTGCAAGTCCTTGAAGTATCAGGCATACTTTTTTTTATCTGCACAGAAAGAAAGTTATGAAGAAATACTAATCTTTTAGTTTACTTGTTATATGGCTATGATGTGAGTTCAGTAACTTCACAGGAATATGACCAAATTACCCTTTCCTGAAAGTCATTATACTTACGATATTTCTCCAAAAGGCTATCATAACATTTAACGTTAAAAGCCAACAACAACAAAAAACTAAAACAACTAAAAAACCAAACAAACAAAAAAACCCAAACCAAACAAACAATCAACAAAACCCAAACAAACAAAAAGAAAAAAAAAGAAAAAAAAAACAACCAAGAGTCATTAAAACTACTTTGTTTTACAGTGCTTAAAATGGTTGACTTCTACTATAGCCTGATCATTCTGAATTCAGTCCATGAGTAGATCTGTACTCACATGTTTCAAGTCTAGGTAACAATTCTGTAAGAAAGAGGTGCCTATCATTTTAATGCATTCATTTCTTGTTCTCTTTGCTGGTAGTCGTCTATTTTTAACTTTAAACGCAGAGTATTGTATTGTAACCTCTTAAAGCACAGACTGCAATTCTATTGTCATGCTGCTTTCATAGAGTTTAGACAAAATACATTTGTAAGAAAAAGTGCATGAAAGCAAAGTTACCAGTATGCCCTTTTCCTTCAGCAATTACATATTACAAGAAATGTCCCAATAGCAATTCCATAGTATGCTAAACTGAGCTTAAAATAAGACACAGATTTCTGGATTTTACAACAGTAGTTGGCCTACTGTTGCATGAAGTGAAGGGTAAATTTGTAAGAGATGAATCCCCTTGTGCTATATACCTGGTTCTCAGAGATTAGAGGGGCTAAGTGCAGTTGGACTTATCTCTTAATAGGTATACCAGTTAAGATCTGTTGCTATAGGTCTGACACCAGACACACCCTAACAGCCTATTTGCTGTAGGTCCAGTTCCCTTCCAAGGGAGCAGTTGGATGTGCAACTAGTATAGTTTTCCCATGATTATAGGTCCAACACCAGATGCACAAACAGCCTGTTATGCTGTAGGTCCAGTTACATTCACAAGAAGCAGTCAGGTTCATGAATAGCGTGGCTTATGTACATTTGTAACATATACAGATTCTTTAAGATTGCCAGTGATAAATTCACGAAACTGAAGAAGTCCCTATACAGCTCAAAAAATACAATTATAATTGCAGAAGTAATCTCCCAGGGAAAAAAAACCCAAGCAAACATATCATCAGTGTAGACAAGACACAAATCTTACCAAAAGGCATCCCCTTCTGGAATGGGCGAGGAGGACAAACCTGACAATCTGTCCTTAGGATTTGGTGTTGAATTCTCGTCCCACACCATAGGTCCAAAATAGGGCTAACATTTATAATTCAGTTTTCTATTAATGTGTAAAGTGTGGGGATGAGAC
This sequence comes from Megaceryle maxima, assembly GCA_024605025.1. Classification (NCBI taxonomy): domain Eukaryota; kingdom Metazoa; phylum Chordata; class Aves; order Coraciiformes; family Cerylidae; genus Megaceryle; species Megaceryle maxima. The sequence continues at coordinate 14,388 of JANHGN010027540.1, read as the reverse complement.
TGCAGGAAGACCATTAAGTGGGTTCATCAGTTGCACAAACATTCCTTGATAAGCTTTTCAGCCTTGATATCTTCTGCATGGACAGGCAGTTGTCTTACTGTGTTCTGCTGGGAACAGTTAACTGCTGCAATAAGCAGGAGAATGGGAAGGACAGGATCGCACCTTGTCTCACCCACATTCAGTGTCATCACAACAGCATGGCCACCAGATCTTCACCCAGCCTCTCTCTGCACTAGACACTAGATGCTTATCAGCAGTGATGAGTTTTTTGACTGTGCTTTCTGCTTCCAGCTCCTGACAATATGATATTTCACAGTGTTAGCTTTCCATGATTTTTGAATTCTATCAATGCATGTTATTTGGTTTATCTTTTTATTAGTTTTCACTAGAAAGCCTATAAAATTGGGTAAAAACCTACTGAATGCCTTTAAAAATTATTGTTGTAGTGTGTGATACATGGATGACTTGAATAAATCTGTCCTGACTTGCAACTATTTTGCGGGATCCTTGACCAACAGTCCTGTCAACTGTTTCTCTGCTTAAATGCTTGTGTACTTACATACATCTCATGCCTGCTGTGATAATGGTTGCTTAGAGATAATGCTTGAATCATAAATTCTACTTGCTACTTATGGGTAGTTCACAGCATTTTTGTATGAACCCCAGAGATAAAATCTTCTCCATCATGAGCTGGGGTTGTTTTACTCATTTTTCTTTCATAAAGGAAAACAGTGTATCTTCTATACATCCATTAACAAGTGCACTCTTTGTTTTAAAATGTTCTGGATTGCTACATCAGAGGTGGGAATATGAAGCATTATGTGGTTCCACAGACAGACTGTGCATTTTCATGTTCAAGAAGAATACACATGGTATTAGTGCTGCAACTGTTGAAAATCTGTTATGATCTAGACTCTACTCACTTACAAACTCCAGGTTACCCACACAACACTCCTTTACACAAAATACCATCATTACCAATAGAAGGAAGTATTTCAGAATCATAAAATCATTTAAGTTGGCCTTCTTGACCACCTGGGCACACTGCTGGCTCATATTCAGCCACTTGTCAATCAACACCCCCAGGTGCCTTTCTGCTGGGCAGCTTTCCAGTCACTCCTCCCCAAGCCTGGAGTGTTGCAGGGAGTTGCTGTGGCCTCAGTGCAGGACCTGGCACTTGGCCTTGTTCAAGATCATACAGTTGGCCTTAGCCCATTGATCCAGCCTGTCTAAGTCCCTCTGCAGAGTCTCCCTACCCTCAGGCAGATCAACTGCCCTGCCCAACCTGCTGTATCTGCTATCTTACTGAGGGTGCATTTTATCTCCTCATCAAGATCACTGATAAAGATGTTAAACAGAAGCAGTTCCAATACTGAGCATTGAGGAATGCCACTTGTGACCAGATGTCATGTGGAGGAAAAGTTAATGAGATCAGATGACCAAAACCTTACTTTTCTAGCTCAATCATAACTGGGTCTGAGTTACCCTACATACTTGCCAAAGTACACTCTTGCCATTTCTTTAACGATGACACTGCAGAAGCCATGTCAGCTGCCTGGCTTCATTTATAGCACAGGATTTTCCATTAAGTTAGCTAACCTACCTGTTTAGTGTTTCTGTACTCATCACAGTTGAAGACTCTGAAGCTTGACGATAAAGAACAATGTAGCTGTTCAGGTTTGGTACCAAATCCAATGCAAGTAATTAGTTCCATCAGCTCTCTACTCCTGAATACTTTCTGTAGGGATGCCCTTCCTTTTGGAGGCACTTCTGTGAAATATCTGCATAAAATTAAAGATTAGGGGGAGGTGAAGGAGTGAAATTAAAAAATGGAGAGAAAAAAAAAAAAACAAAGGTAATGGTTTTCTTCTCATAATTATATATAAACTTGTCATAAACTGAGGTAAAGCATTTCAAGTTACTGAGAAAAGAAAGAAGAGCCTAAACTTCAATAAACTTAAATTTCCCTCAAGACATTCTCCTTCCCTCATTACTTTGATTTGCTTGTCAGCATTATTTGCTACTTTAAATCAGTTCATAACCTTCTCCAATGAACTACTTTGCCTGTTTTGGCTGCTTTGCTTGTTTTAGGTGTGCTTCTGCTCCTCCTGGTCACAGTAAAGGACTGTCATTCCATCCAGTCACCCCACTTACTGTTTCTTCAGTTATTTAACATTAAAGGAAGTGTTAAAGAAGTTCCCACCTTATGTCCAAAATGCATCACCAAGGCAATAAAGATTATTGAAAATGTTTCTTACTTATCTTTCAGATGCTTGGTGACTGCTTTTGTAAACAGATTTTCTCTATTCTGTATCCCATTTCCCTATCCAAGACAATCATTAGAAGGTATTAATATTTTCTGCAAAATCCATTCCCACTCTAGTACTGATTTTCTGCAGTTACAAATTATGATATAAAGACAGCAGCTTATACTCCTTTTTTTTTTTTTATTTACAGTTAGTAAAGTTTTCGTATCTTGAAATATTTCCTTACTTCTGCTAGATAGACATATGCCATATCCAACATTATATTTATTCCATGCTCCCTCTCACTGCTTAATAAGGACGCAACACTGTCTACTTAATGCCTTTGCCCATTTGTCCTTTGCCTGGTGTTTCTACAAATAGTTTCTTCAATGCTGCTTCCCTGATCTGCTGTCCCCTGCAATATTCCTTGGAGCTGAGGCATCTCATTTCACTTCATGGATCTCCCCTCAACCATCTCCTTTGCACAAATTGTTTTGTAGTTTATCCTAGTCCTAATTCTATAACTGTACATGGGTATAAACTTAAAACTAGTGATGTGCTGGGTTGTTTGAAGGCCTGTTGCTCTACAGAGCACCTCTGCATGGAAAAGATGCCCATCCTGGAAGCCTGCTGAGGTTCCTTTTATATGCCCATATTATCTTCAGGTCACCAGCAGCACTGCAGTAGCTTTTTATTTCCAGTTATACTCAAAACTTTAAAACAGTTTATTTGCTGCAGAAATTACTTTCATCTGGTTGCTTAGCTTGTATTTTGCTTCAGAGCTAGTGGGAGGTTCTGCAGGTTCATGTGCATGAATTATAAACCTGATACAGTTTATCCACAGTTATTTTATATATCTACCACTGAGCTCAGATGGTTTCAGAAAATCATCCTTCCCTTAAATAATAGAGTGCAGCCACAAGCAACGTCTTATTCTATTTCTCTTGTTGATTGTATGTGATGGAATCATCTAAGCACTATTAGGAAAAAACCAGCTGCTGATAAAGATAGCAAATCATTTGAAGATTGGCAAAGCAACTGCTATATATACACCTATACATTTTCAAATTGTGATGTCTAACAGTAGTGTAATACATTGGGCTGGGTATTTTCCTGTTAACCTAATCCTTGGTATTAGACAATATTACTGAGATTTTTCATCAACACTGTTATAAAACAGTTGTCTGAGTGCTGCAATTAACTTATTCTTTCATTTTAATGCATGACCATCTTTACCACATCACAAAGTCTCATTTGAAAACAAAGGCAAAATTGTATTCCAAATAATTATTTAGTTGTTATGTATATGCAAAACCATCTTTATCTGTCTCATGCCATCACAGGATCTACTTTTATCCATTTTCTAGCTTTCATTTGTAGCGTTTAAGCATCCAAGTGATCAAATGAAAGGGTTGCTGTTTAAAGGCTAAACCAGACCAAATTATACTCATTTTTTCTGAGAGTACACTTATTGAAAGTAGTCTTTATGATATGT
>JANHGN010027535.1:0-15334 GCA_024605025.1 Megaceryle maxima | reverse complement strand
ACCTCGAGTACTGTCTTCAATTCTAGGCCCCTCACCACTGGAAAAACATCGAGTTGCTGGAGCAAGTTCAGAGAAGGGTATCCAAGCTGGTGAAGGGTCTGGAGAATAAGTCCTGTGAGGAGAGGCTGAGGAAATTGGGATTGTTTAGTGTAGAGAAGAGGAAACTGAGGGGAGACCTTGTCACTCTCTACAACTCCCTGAAAGGAGATTGTAGTGAGATGGGTGCAGCCTTTTCTGTCAAGTAAATAATGACAGAACTTGAGGAAATGGCCTGAAGTTGCATCAGAGGAGGTTTAGACTGGATATTAGGAAGAATAGTGAAAGAGCAGTCAGGCATTGGAACAGGCTGCTCAAGGAGGTGGTGGAGTCACTATCCCTGAATGTGTTCAAAACACATGTAGATGGACACACAGGACATGCTCAAGTGTGATGGTGAGGCATGGTTTGGTTTGGTATTTTTGTGTGTTGACTGTTGGATGTAGGGTCTTAAAGGTCTTTTCCAATAGTGATAATTCTGTGATTCTGTAAACTTTTAAGTTTTCTTCTTAAATAACTGAATGAAATAACAGCTACATCATATCATTCATGTTTGCTTACACAGAGTGAAAAGTAATATGAGCTTTATCTTCAGACTCGCCTTGAAATCTCCAGTTAAAATAAAGTTTCTAACATCCAGTTAAAAATAGATGCTATTTTGAAACTGTTCATGAAAGCTATTTATTTGCATGTGTGTTTCCACCACTGATGATGAAAATTTCAGAAATATATATATATCCCTCCCAATTCCAAAATAAATTTTGGATTTTTGGACATTTTTAGACTATTAAGATTTGGAGAGTATTGCTGTATGTGATTTCTTTCAATTAAAACAAATAAATAAATAAGATTAATTCATGCAGTTCTTTTGACAGGCAGCTAGTGGAGGACACTGGCAAGAATCAGACTCACAAAATGGCTGAGGTTGGAGATGCTTCTAAAGGTCATCTGCTCCAGCTCTTTTAGCTCAGAGTAAGGTCAGCTGCAGCAAGTCATCCAGCACTGTGTTAAATAAGGTTCTGAGTATCTCCCCATACAGAGATCCAACAAAATCTCTGAAACCCTGCTCCAGTCTTTGACCACCCTCATAGTAACAAAGTTTTGTCTTGCATTTAAATGGAATGGACTTTCCCATCTTTTGTCTCTGCCCATTGCCTTTTGTCCTGTCATTGGGCATCACTGAGAAGTGTCTGGCACCATTCTATTTGTTTGTCTGTCAGATATTTATACAATGGATAAGATCCCCCTGAACCTTCATTTCTGAACAGTCCCAGCTCTCTCAGTCTTTCCTCATTTTACAGATCTTTTTCTTCATCATTTCTGTGGCCCTCCTCTGGAGTCACTGCAGTTTGCATGCTCTCTCTCACAATGGAGGAGAGTATGGAACCAGAACTGGACCCAGCACTTCAAAGAAGAGGGGAATCTTCCTTGACTTACTGACATCAGTCCTCCCAGTGCAGCCCTGTATGGTGTTGCCAAACTTTGTCACAAGTGCACATTGCTGACTCATAGTTAATTTGATGTCCATCATGACCCTGCCAGTAACCAGAGATATTTGATGTGTTGTGCTTAATTTTATTCCACCACTCCTCTCTGCTACAACCATTTTCTCCACTCCTTGGAGAAAAATGGACAAATATATCAAGGGCAGAAGAGTTAGGAGTTGTAAAAGGAAAGATTTTTATGTAATAAAGTGTTTTTTATGAATGTAGGCTGATGCAATTAGCCCCTTCACTGTCTCCACAAACAGGAGACTCTCCAGTCTCTCTTGGCTTTATTTAGACTTAATTTTCTTGACCTGTTACTGCAAGTCTCCAAAATAAACTAAAATACCTTCACCTATAAACATTCTTGCTAAGTGTTGAGAGAAACAGCTTGGAAAAGGCAGCTACACACAGGCAGTTTGAAAGCCTAAATAAATAATGTTCACAATATCTATAAAGGATGTGAATGCGTTTTTTTCCTATAAGCACATAATTTCTTAGTGTTACATTAAAATACACATCTTGAATTAGGGATACAAAAATACTCAGTAACTTCTACATTTTCAGTATCTCCCCAGGCTCATTTCACAATGTAAAATTAAAGAACTTAGGTTTATATTCCTGCAACATGGGGTTTGGATTTGGCTCAGCATTCTTTTTAGAGAAAAACTAGGGAACTATTTTGAAATTTGATTCTGGTGTCCCTAAGGTTTGGAAAAAAGAGAACAGAAAGTTGAAATATAGGGCTTTGACTTCAATCAATGTCTTCTCTCTTCCTGCATCTTGCTCTATGCTACATCATCCCCCAGAGAGTCTGCAGGTTTATAAACCCAAGTATTAATTTATGTTATTCTTTGTTGCATGCTCAGTTGTGCCTATCAGCCTATTAAGAAATTAATAGGGTCTCACTATCTATCATTGCTAATTTTAAACGGGAACAAGGACATGCCAAGCAATAATATTAATGCATTTGAAAATATGTTAATTGTCTTTCTCATTATTCAGCCTACTTAGCTACTTCAGCACTCCTTTCCTAAATACAAGTCATGAGAGATATTTTATCATTTTAAAAAACATATCTGAGTACCTTTGAAATGACAGTTTTCCTACTAATTGAAAAAATAAGATTCATAAGGATTTTTTTTGAGAAATCACCAATCAGAGAGAGAGTTAATCTCCACTTGGTACACACTATTGACTGCTTTTCAACCTCAATTACTAATTAAAATTACCTACCTGAACTCAGTAAAGTGCTAACTAGCTTTCAGTACCAGCAGTTCTTGACCGGATTTCACGATAGCTACAGAATGTTCAGTCGCACTTCTGTTGCAAAATATCTGTGGTACTTGTAAAATGGGAAGTAAGCAAGGGAGTGTATTTTTCTCTCCAGCAGTCTGAGTGATTCCTACTAATGCTAATATAGCCATGCCTTTGCAATAATGACTCTATATTCCCATTGGACTGCAGAGAGTCTCAAAGTATATCAGTGTGTATGAGGTAGCATAATGAATATTAGCTCTGATTTAATGCAAAATTTTCCATTTTCTCCATGGAAACCTGGAATACTGGAGGGCCCTACTCCATTTCAGCTTTTGGGATCATCTGGCACTCAATTCCGACTGAGATGCATGTAAGATATTCAATAGGTTGTCAAAAGCTTTCCATGCTATGATAGATGAGAGATGCTCTGCATGTCTGTAAAAATAGAGTTCAACATTATTTTAAATAGAAAAATAGAGGCCAAATATCCACATGTATAAATACTATAATCCACACAGAGCTATGCATCTTCACAGCATTATATGGTACTGCTTTGAAAGAATTCCTAAAAAGAAGAAGAAAAAATGGAAATTGGCCATTTTACGTGTGATCTTAGACTAGCAGCAATCCCATCAGACTGAGACAGTTCAATCTGAGGCCATGACTATTAGAGCTAATGCATATACAGATTCTGGACAGCAGCTCATGCAGGAGCACTTCAAAGCCCAACCAGATAATGCTGGTGACTTAGATCTGAAAAGCAGTAACATCTCTCTGCTGATTACTAGTTGTTACACCTTAACTTGGGAAAGAAGATATATTAGAGGTTCTTACAAAGCTGATCTGAAATTGATTTTAAATTGCTTGCTGGCTCCTGCTGAGAAGGGATGAACTATCCATACTCCATGTGGAGTTCAAATGGAATTTCTGTGTGACTGCAGGGACAGTGAACATTCAACACTGGGTGAAGGATGAGGTTTATGTCAGAAGCTGCAAGAAACTCTTTCATGTGCCATGCTCAGATTCCTGACCAGCTGGGGAACTTAGTCCATTAGTGGTCATGGTGGATCTCTGAAACAACCCTAATTCAAGACCTAAAGTTAGCCCCAAGCTGTGTGTAAAACTAAACACATACTTCATTTTCTCAACATATAAAGGAGAGGCAAGAGATAAACTCTTGTGAAAGGGGAGAAATTCCCCATGTATTCCTTAGATACAGAAAAAATATTGCTAGAGTTTGACTGAATTTCATCCCTTTCCATCCTTTAGACACAAAAGAAATAAAATAGAAATTTTCTTTAGACAAGAAAATTATAACTTCTCACTTGTTAGAGATCTAAATGTTTCTCCCTTCATCCCTCCAATGCAGGCATGAAATAACTCTAGTTTATAAGATCCCTGGGATACTCATCCAACCACCTTTCTGAATCTGAAGCCACACTACACTGACAGATACACATATTGCATGAAGTCTAGTCTCCAGTGAAAAAGTGAAAAATCTGTCTCTTATTTCACTATGGCCAGGGTTTCATATTCTTAATTTTGGTAGCCCCTGGTGACCAATTTAGCATTCTGGTTGGTACGTGCTTTAATTGATTTTTAAGCAGCAATAACATACATTTGTACCTAAGAACAAGCAGTGGCCAGTAACAGCAGTAACTTTACATTGGGTCCTCCAAAACCTTTTCCACTGCAGTCTAGACCAGCTGTAATGCAACAGCACTGACCTGTGAAACACAAAGTCATAACAGAACACTGCAAATCAAAGGAGCCTAATAAGGACAGGAGGGCAATGAAACAGGAATCAGAAGCATTAAAGAAGAAAACACAGATCATATCTCATCTTTGTGCCACACATATTATTAATACGAAGAAAGAACTCACAATAAATCATTTCTTATTTATTTTCCTTCTACAGAGAGGTTGCCAGATTCGAAAAAAAAACCCCTTTCAGTTTCCAGTAGCCAGAACAGCCATGGCAGCAGCTGCAGAGACAGATACAGATGTGCAACTGCAAGCACACTGCAGAAGGGCTGCTTGGCTCAGTTTGCTGTAACCATTGAGGCCTTCACTGTGTAATTTGTTCTTACTTTCTCACTCTGGGAGAAAAAGGTAAAAAGCTGGTGTTTTTCCACTTAAAGAGACACTTCACAGGAAGAGTTAAAATAAGAAAGCCTGAATGTTTAATCTGTTAGAAACATATGAGAAGAGCAATCAAATCTGGGATAAGTAGCTCTGAATGAGGTATGTCTGATTGCTTTAGGCCATGCTGTTTGTCAGTCTTTTAAAATTCAAGTCATTAACAGATGCTGATCTGCTATAATATTGTGATATTTTATCTGATTACACTTATCTGATTGTGCCATATCTGCTATTTGCCTTCCCATTTTTCCATGTATATTAAATGCAGGTGGTTTTATTATTCAGAGAGCTAGAAAGTGTTGACTGCTCTGAATATAAATTGGGATATTATATCATTACCTTGCACTGAAAGCAGAGTCATTCAGTGTGTAAATCATATGCAAGGTACCTAGTGGAGACACAATAAACCATAATGTCTTGAGAGAGAAAGCAATGAGGAAGGGATAAGGAGATAAAAATTTAAGGCATTGTTAAAGAAGGATAATCTTCATAATCCTATTTAGCTCTTTCAAACCACCGTTTGTTGGTAGTATAACCTTTACATTCAAAACTTTCTTTAAGTTCATTAAGTATCTCTTGGTGAAGTTATTGCTACATGGAATATTATCAATAATGAGACTGAATAAAAAACCAAGATCACCAATGAACTAAGAATTTTAGCTGCTTCCAAAAGAATGCAGAAGGGAACTGCACATTTCTGCAAAAGTTCTGTGGACACTTCCTCTCCTCATCACAAGGCTTACTCTAGGTATAGCACTTCAGTAGTCCCTGGAAAAATGTGCAGAAATCTTTTAACAGTGGTACCTGTACAATAGATCAAGGTAGCAGGGCAAAAAAGATTTTATCTGAGATCAATATGCAGATATAATTAAGTTAATATGAGAACCCTTTTTTCCTTACAAGCAAAATTCCTTGATGATTTCACTGTAATAAATTGAAAGCATTATAAATCCCACTGTGAGGATACTTGGAAATTTTACTAATTCTGGAAAAAGTTGAGACAGGAGGCACCTCTGAAGTTCACCTAGCAGAGGAGGTTGCTCAGGACAGTGTGCATCTGGGTTTTGGTTTTTTCCAGGGATGGAGATTTCACAGCCTCTCATGGGAAACCTGTTCCTGTGCTCAAAAACCCATACAATAATGTTTTCTTGTGTTTAAATGGACTTGCCTGTCTTTCAGTTTGTGATCATTGCCTCTTGTTCTGTCACTGGGCACTTCTGAGGAGAGTTTGTCTCCATCTTCTTTACTCCCCCCATAAGGTATTTATAGACATCAATACCCCCAAGCCTTCTCTTCTCTGAGCTGAACAGTCTCATCTCTCTCAATCTGTCGTCCTAGGAGAGATGCTCTAGTCCTTTCATCATCTTTGTGGCTCAGCTCTGGATTTGCTTCAGTATGTTCATGCCTCTCTTTTACTAGGGAGCCCAGGACTGACCACAGCACTCCAGATGTGGTAATTTCTAGGTGTTACTCCTCCCCTTTGGCTGTTTTCATGTAACCTCTTGTGATCCTACTCAACTTCCAACAGCCCTGACTTGACAGATGCAGGTAAATGCTCAACAAACACACACAACAAAAAGCATAAAATAGCTAATGCCTCCCCACCTCTGCTGCCATCGGTTCTGCTTGCAACAGCCAGAAGGACACCACGGATGTCAAGTCCCTCAAACAAGCTGAAGCACAAAGCAACCCTGCTGCACCTCATTTTACAAAAATGGCTTCAGAGAGCATGATAATGAGTCCAGATGGAGATGGTGCTGGTCAAGTAGACAGTAACTCTGTGTAAAGCACAGTGATCTTATGCAGACGCTGGTAGGAGGTGAGAAGAGCAGGGTGTGCAGAAGGGCAGGGGAAGGAAAGGGAAAGGGCACTCAACATAAGAGACATGGGAGAACTGCTCAGAGGCCTAAAAGTTCAAGAAGAAAAAGAAGCAAATAAAATAAAACCTAAGATGGGAGAAAGAGCCACAAGTATTGAAGGTTAGTTTAAGCTTAAATTTAAGGGCAACAAAACAAAATCAAGGATTAGTGCTTTACACTAATGACAGATTAAGAGTAACAGTAGCTTGAAATCTGAACTGAGGAAAGGGTACATTACTGTCCTGGACTCCAATGTACAGTGTCAAACCCTGAAGTGTGTCTTAATACAGGCACACAGGCAGTCCAACAAATCCACAGGTAGAATTAGCAGATAATGCTCTTCTCTTTGTAAAATGCTACTTCAGTATACAGAAACAAAGTAAACTCTGAGAAGGAAGACAGGAAGGAAAATTAAAATAAAAATAGACATAGCCCTCAAAGTATAGATAGACAGATCTTCCAGATAGAGAAACCACTACCTTAAATGCCTCTCTCCTGAAATCTTCACTGATTTTATCTGCCCAGATGATTTTCAGCACAGGGTAACACCCTAATGGCAATGATACACATTTCTGGCCACTAAGTCACTAAGCACTGTCAAGCTTGCTGGAATATGTGTGATTTTATCACAAAAATCACAAAATACGTAGTTCATAAACTCTCTGCTCCTGGAGCAATGTGACACATGGAAATTCTTGGTTTGTGTTCTTATTTCAGAAGTAAGCTTTTTGTCTTCCCATCTGTGGAGACCAGGTTGAAGACATCAGCCCAAGGTTAAATAAAGAGAAAGCAGATAAAAAGAAATAGAAATAGAAATAAATAGAAATAATAGAAATAATAGAAATAACTAGAAATAGAAATAATAGAAAGAATGTCACTTTCAAGATTTTGGAAATCTTGCCTCATCACACTTGAGCTCAGTGTCACTACTTTTTCCAATCCCTTGGACAGAAAAGCTAACAAGTGTCATATTGTTCTTCCAGGACAAAATAGTTGTCTTGCCAATCACCACCTTATACACACCAATCTGAACAATGGAAAAAAATAAACTAAAAAAAACCTTGTATGTGCAGAACTATCCAAAACTTGTAGAAGTGATGGTTAAAAAACAAGGTCTTGGTTCACAGTATAAAGGCTCCCTGAACATTTAACACTTGTTAGCAGTGCTGAACTAGAGTTTTTTAGGATTCTTTATTTCCTTGCATTAGCAGTTCTTCAGAGAAGAGACACTGTTTTTGCTATCCTTTTAGAAAACAACTGGTTGCACTGGTATAGATGTTCATACCCATCTCTTCTTGGTTCTAGCATCAGACAGAGGATTTAAAGATCAAATGTGATCAAACTGAACTGGTTTTTCCAGATCCTCAACTTATAAAATTAGGGGATAAAGGGAATGCGGGATTAGATGAACTGTATTTGGATGCTGGTACAGCTTTCAGCATTTTTATGAAATCTTACCTCAGAACTTACTCAAATTTGTTTGGGTAAAATACAAACTTCTATGGAGACTGAATGTCAGAGTCAAAAGTGAAAAGTGGTGTAAATTTTCAAAGGAACACAAATATTCAAAGAAAAACAAATTGTGTCAGTCTTAGTTTTATTGAAGGCCTCTCTTGTATAGTTTTTTGAGGGAAATACGAAGTTTGTGAAACCTTCAATTTTTACTAAGGTAGAGGAACTACAAATACCAATTAAAGCAGAATAAAGTCAACACTTTTCAAGAGATAAGAAATACAGATTGATCAAAGTAACAGAATGAAGCCATTTTCCAAGACACCAAGAAACCTCTGCACATGCCATATTCCACAGGGCAGTGCACCAATGGTCATGGGCTTTCCTGTGCTACATATGCGCCATCACAAAGACCTGAGAAGCCACCTCAGTTAATGTAGTCATGGGTGAACTGATATCAGACTTATTGCGGCAAAGAATATAGTTGAGTGGGTTTTGCATCTCACTCTCAACATTTATTTCTCTTGATGTATAAGGAGGTAGGAAGAGGAAGCTGGACATTTCTCAAATGACTGTGATGTCCACAGAATAGTTTGTTGATTCTCACTCATGTTAATACATAATTATTTGCTTTTCTCTTTGATTCATAAGCATTGACATGAATAAGTGTCACATGATCATACAGTCCATCCAGAAATCCCAAAATCACAGAAGGTTGGAAGAGACCTCTGTAAATTATCTAGCCCTACTCCCCTCCTAAGGCGGGTTCACCTTGAGCATGTTGAACAGGAATGCTTCCAGGCAGGTTTTGAAAGTCTCCAGAGAAGGACACCCCACAGCCTCACTGGGCAACCTGTTCCAGTGCTCCATCAACCTCATAGTAAATAAGTTTTTCCTTTTATTTAGGTGGAACTTCCACTGTTCTAGTTTTTGCCCAGTGTCCTATCACTAGATACCACTGAAAAGAGTCTGATCCCAACCTCTTGACATTCAACCTCTAGATATTGATAAGCATTAATAAGATCCCCTCTCAGTCCTCTCCAGGCTAAAATAGCCACAGGTCTCTCAGCCCTTCCTTGTAAAAGAGATGCTTCAGATCGCAAATCGTCTTTGTAGCCATCTGCTGGACTCTATCCAGCAGTTCTCTGTATCTCTTGAACTGGGGAGACCAGAACTGGATACAGTACTCCAGATATAGCCTCACTATGACAGAGTTGAGAGGGAGGAGAACCTCCCTCGACCCTGCAGGTCACACTCTTCTTAATGCATCCCAGGTTACCATTGGCCTTTTTGGCCAGAAGGGCACACTGATGGCTCATGGTTAACTTGTCCACCAGAAATCCCAGGTACTTCTCCACAGGGCTGCTTTCCAGCCCCTAACCTGTATTGGTGCATGAGGTTATTCCTCCCCAGGTGCAGGACTCTACACTTCCTCTTGCTGAACTTCATAAAGTTCCCATCCACCCAGCTCTCCATTGAAGAAGGAAAAACAGCAAAAGTAAAAGAAAGCAGAAGTCAAAACCCCACCTTTGCCAGTATCCTGGGTTTGGCTAATATAGGGTTAACTTTCACCAGAAGCTGGAGGGAGGTGGAATAGACAACTGAACTAGCCAGGCAGTTATTCAATACCATAGTGATGGTCATGCTATATAAGGGCAGGGGGCAGGCTGGGCAAAGCATGTGCATTGGGCAAGCATTTGGACAGGTCAGGGCAGTGCTGCTGTTCCTTGGTTCATTCTTTATCACTCCTTTTGTGAATTGTTTCATTGCTGTTACTGTTGTGGTTACTTTTTTTTTTTTTTTTGGTGTTGTTATGTACAAATCTCCATATCTCAGCCCAATAAGTTTTGTACTTTTCTCCCTCTTTTCCTTCCAGTTTGGGGGTGGGGGGCAGTAAGTGAATGCTGCATGGTGCTCAGCTCCAAGACGCATTTAAACCACAACAGTGGGGATGCCAGGGGCTTCTGGGGACAGGACCACTGGGGTGTCCCCTGGAGGTGGCAGGGCAGGATCCATCAGCCAGGACTGTCCCACTGCCACATCAGGGAGCAATGTAGATGAGGGGCAGCTGGGATAGCCCCAGCCCTGAGCAGCCAGAACCTCCCTGGGGACATGTATATGAGATGCTAGGTGAGGACAGGGGCCTCTGGATAGAAGTCAGGATCAGGCCCAGTGAGGGAGTCCAGGCTCAGACACAGCCCCAACATTGGAGTTTGAAGTCAATTCATTTGAGAAATTTATATCAGGAGCAAAACAGCTTGCCTAGTTTTTGTCTTTCTCCTGCATTCATTTATATGCTAAAACCTATAATACTTACGCTAAAAAGACAACTTTGTTTTGATTGTTTATGCTTATGGAACATCGCTACAAAAAGAGCCTGGAAAGCCTTTCAGTGCATCCTGCAATGTTACAATAAAGTGCCTCAAGCATAGCATTGCAAGGCCCAAAAGAGGTCCCAGTCAAGGTAGGCACAGCTTTTCCACCAACACACTGTGAATTGCCTGTATCCTGTGCTCTTTCCAGGGGTGACTTAGTGCTGCTGGCTGGTACTGGCCATATGCTGCTGCTAGATGAAAGGTCCCCACCCCCACAGTGGGGCTGGCCAGCATGGTTATAACACCTCTGTATGAAGCTCAACATTCATGGGTCCTGGCCACCTGCCTACTTCTCATGTTTCTCTTCCTGTTGTTACTTCCATTTCCACTGGTGTTATTTGTTGGTTAATGGAAAAGCTTGGTCAGTTCCTTCAAGAGACAGCTTCAGATTCTATGCTAATTTTATCAAGATTTGACCTAGTGAGTGCATGGCCAGGAGCATAATTTTCCAAAGACCTCAATGATCTCAGAGTTTTCATAAAAGTGATTTTGTGGCTTTTATCACTGAAGTCACCCCAAGCAAGCAATTACTTCAGGAATTTTACCCATAATTTATCAGCTTGGTACATTACAGAAGTGATACATGCAAGAAATTGAGCAATAATTCCACCATGAAAAGCTGTCATTCAGTAAGACAAATAAATATATATATTCTACAAAGTACACATGTATTAATAAAGTTTTGCAGATTTTAGGATGCAGACACTTTTGTCCCAGAGGAAATGTCAGTTTAAGGAGTTCCTGCCCTAGATGTCGGGTCTTAGTCTCATTCTGTGCTGCCCCTCAGTTACACTGACCCAACTGTTCAGTAAGGTTGTACCACAAGCAGCACCTGCGTTAAAATTAGATTATACGATCCTGCTCAGGATCAGGCAGGGGGGTCCTGTGTGTAAAAGCAACGCTATCAAAAGGGAAAATCTTGTGTACCTGAAATCCCCCTTAGCTCACTGATCAGTTTAACATGCCTGCTGTACCATGCTGAGTCCGCCTTTTCAGATGGGGAGATGCCTTAGAGCAGCAGAAGGGCCTCAGCCACTGCTGTGCCCAGGGAGATGCTGTCTGGAGCTCTGCTGCAGGATTACACTAAATTATATCTCTACTTCATGGGAGAAATTAATCTTCTTGGAAAGGCTCTAGTACTGTTTTAATCTTTCATTAGCTCTTAAAGAAGTTAGGCAAGAATTTCTGTGGTGTACAATTACTTTATTACTAAAGAAATACATCCTTGATTTGCCCATGTCCTCCCATCCAAAATACATAAACCAACTTCATTCCTGCCCTTACTTCGAATTTTTCCACTTAGAAATGTAAAAACTAAAATGTCCACCAAGGTCTTACAATGCTTTGTCCATTATTCTGTCTCACCTCACTACTACAACTGTAGAAACACTCATACTAAGCAGCTAGGAAAAAGAATTTAACATTAAATCTACAATACCCAACAACTCCTCGACCAAAAGAGAACCCTATTCCTTAAAATAGTTCAGGCACACCCGCTGAATAAGTCCATTCAGACTTCATGTACACTGATAGCGCTTTTTTGTGGAATTAAAACAGTTAGAGGAGGAAAACATTGACAGACACTGATTTCATCAATACTTGCCATGATTTATCTCTGATTTTCCTTCCAAGAATTTCTGTGCAGAGATTTCATCCATCCAGTCTTCCATATTCTTTTCCAGTTATTCCTTTCCCATGAATGGCCTTTGTTACCTCCATCTTCTGGTAAAAAAGTAGAGGCTTCTTATTTCTGTACATACATACATATATGCATGCTGCATGCAAATGCACACAGAAAATATAGTAGCAGGGTGCTTTATTTCTCTTTAATCATACTTGTAATGTAAAACCTTCACTAGACATCAGTTTTGCTGCATTTCTGAGTCAGAAAGACTTTCAGCCCTGCAATAACAGCAAGGCTAAAACTTGACAAAAGAATTTACCCCTCCTTTAAACTTTGCAGTATGACAACTATACATATTTAGGTAGTCTAACAAACTAGAGATCTGTTCCTCATTCTTTACAGCTGGCCCCTGAAAATCATATCCAGATGGGACAGCTGTGCATTCATTAGCAGTGTGAACAAAATAAGCATATTCAATAGCACTAATACATCAAATGAAAAGCAAAAAAAAAAGCAGGGTGGGGGAGGGTGCGGGATGGACACCACGATGACAACTTAAACCTGGCTTTCAAAAAGAGAAAAAAAGACCCAGGAAATTACAGGACTGTCAGTCTCACCTCTGTGCCCAACAAGATCATGGAGCAGATCTTTCTGCAGGTGCTACTAAGGCACACAGAAAACAAGGAGGTGATTGGTGGCAACCAACACAATTTCACCAAGGCAAATCATGCCTGACAAACCTGGTGGACTTTTACGATGGAATTACAGTGTCAGTAGATAAGGGAAGAGCAACTGACATCATCTAGGTGGATTTCTGCAAAGCCTTTGACACTGTCCCACAAGTCATCCTTGTCTCTAAAGTGGAAAGACATGTATTTGGTGGATCCACTGCCTGGTGCATAAGGAATTGGCTTAATGGTTGCACTTAAAGATTTGCCAATGACTTGTCCAAGGGGAGACCAGTGACAAGTGGCATTCATCAGGGATCAGTACTGGGACTGATGCTGTTTAACATGTCAGTTACACGAAGAGTGGCATCAAGTGTATCCTGAGCAAGTTTGCAGACAACATCAGACTGAGTAGTGCAGTCAACATGCTGGAGAGAAGGGAAGCAATCCAGAGGGTCCTTGGCAGGCTTGAGAGGTGGGCCCATGTGAACCTCGTGAAGTTCAGCAAGACCAACTGCAAGGTCCTGCATCTGGGTTGGGTCAATCTCAAGCACAAATGCAGGCAGGATGGAGTATGGATTGAGGGCAGTTGTGAAGAGAAAGGCTTGGGGGTGCTGACTAATGACAAGTTCAACATGAACCAACAATGTGCACTCACAGACTAGAAAGCCAACCATATCCTGGTCTGGATCAAAACAAGTGTGGCCAGTAGGTCGAGGGAGGTAATTCTGCCCCTCTACTCCACTCTCATAAGACCCCACCTGGAGTACTGCTTCCAGTTCTGGAGCCCCCAACACAGGAAGCACATGGATCTGTTGGAGTTGGTCCAGAAAAGGGCCACAAAGATGATCGGGGAGGTGGAGCACCTCTCCTACAAGGACAGGTTGAGAGAGTTTGGGTTGTTCAGCCTGGAGAAAAGAAGGTTCCAGAGAGACCTTAATATGGATTTCCAGTATCTGAAGTGGGCCTACAGGAAACCTGGGGAGGAACTTTTTACAAGGGCGTGTAGTGATAGGATGAGGGGTAATGGCTTCAAACTGGAAGATGGTAGATACATATTAAAAATTAGGAAGAAGTTTATAATTCTGAGGGTGGTGAGGCACTGGTGATCCTCACTATGGAACAGGTCACCTGGGGAAGCTGTGGATGCTCCATCCCTGGATGTGTTCAAGACCAAGTTGCATGGGGCTTTAAGCAGCCTGGTCTAGTGGGAGGTGTCCCTGCCTATGGCTAGGTGGTTGAAACTAGATGATCTTTATGGTCCCTTCCAACTCAAACCGTTCTATGATTCTATGAAATATTGAGTCAGAGCATCATATATTATAAACAGGCACAACACTGTTCAAGTTATTTTTTTTTTTTTTAATTTAGAAATACGTGTATGTTTTATATACAGGATGGAGAACGATAGGATAGTCATTTGTAAATACTTGGTCTCACGTAATAAGAAGACATGCTACAGTGGTGTGACATAATACAATGACTCTAATGTGGAACATGCAGTTCTTCAAAAGGAAGGATGCCAAGCTGTTGTAAACATTCTCCCTTGCTTTTCCATTCTTTACTATTAGTAATGTAGGCAATACAATAATTAAGAGATTTTTAACATTATTCATTACTTACTCACTAAACATACAGCTTTTCTCTTAGCTTGGAATTTTGCACCATCTCAGTACTGAAACAGGTTTGACTTGCCTGAAACTGTCAAGTCAGATATTCTAGTGCTGAAAAACTTTCTACGCTCAGTTTTGGGAAAAGGTCTATTGCCCTAAGAACATACAAAACTATATGTTTCCAAACTTAAATGTATATTGGATTTTATCAGTTTCATTTTAAGGACAATGTTATATCGAAATGCCAAAAAAAAATCAAATTACCACCTTCTTTAGATTTAATAACCAAGGTCACAAAACTAACCATTTCTCTGTATAAAATAATATATCCTCCCTCTTTCTTTTCCTAATATATATGAAACACCTGTTGAATACCTTTTTCCCTACAGACCAAAAAGTATGTTAACAACCTCTAGCTGTTGCAGATAAAGCACTTGTTAGCTGTAAACAACACAATTCCTTTCTGTTCTCATTAACTGAGGGAAAGATTGTGCTCATTAAAACTAGGCTGCGCTTCCCAAGCAGAGAAGGAGGAGAGAAAGGATATGAAAAGGACAGGGTCAGGAAAAGCATCTGGCAAGTAAGAATACTATTTGTGGTTGTATTCCTCCATATAAGCCTCAGGATAGCTGCAGAAAGTGGATGTACTTTTAAAGACAAAAGAGAAATGTCTAGTTCTCTGGGAAGGCATATAGGGTGATCCAAGAGAGCAAAACGCTGCTAGCAGAAACTTTCACAGGGATAACAAACCACACACTAAAATTAGAGAGAGAGGAGCAAGAAGACATGGTAAACATATGCAGAAAAAAAAAAAGAAAAAA